>VFFE01007605.1:2141103-2178085 GCA_008921705.1 Burhinus oedicnemus
GAATAAAAAAAAAAAAAAAAAAAGGAAAAAAAAAAAAAAGGCAGAAAAAAAAAAAAGCAATGCTATTACTCAGGCTGTATTTTAGCACAAAGTTTAGTTATGTAAATTGGCGTGTAGTGGACAAACTGAGTTTCAGGTGGTATTTTTCTCAGTTGAAGCTTCTGCGATGTGCAGGTGGGCCCCGTGCAAGGCACCCAGCGGGGCAGCGCGGATGCACAGCCCTCCCCTCTGTCCTGGCGCATGGGGGGCACTTTGCAGCAGCCTCCATAATGCTGCGGGGTGTTCCCTGTGGAAAGCTTTTTGCTCGAGGATTAAGGAGCGAAGGCAGGAAACATAAAGGCATGGCGGTAGCCAACAAGACCCTTCCAGTATTCCTCAGCTGGACAGACCTTGAGAAGATGCCCCGCCACTCAGGCAGGGAATGCTGCTGAAAGCCATCCCACTGAGCCTGCCCATTAAAAGCAATCAAGCACACCTCTCTGCGCTTACCAGGCACTTCAGTACAGATACTAAACAAACGTGTTAGTAGGGGCAGAGCAGGCTGGAAAACATCTCTGTGAATTTATATTTTACTCTATTACACTACGGAAATAGGCAGCCCTAGCAGAGCACCTGGGTCTTGCCTTCCTCTGATGGCGTTGCTTTACAAATTTCATTTTTTCCAAGTTTGAATTGGACATCCTGGAAGAAAGGACGGGAAAGAACCCCAGTATTGCCTGAAAAGCCAAATAACCTTGTTCTCACAGACTATAAGAAAAATCTCTCTGTGCTCTCCACCTCCTCTTAAAAAGAAAAGAGAGAACATTTATCTTTGCTTAGCACTGAGTATCTCCTGTTATATATTTCTGAGTATTTCATCAGGTATTTCAGTACCTATAAAGCTGTAGGAGAGAAAAGACATTCTTACTCTCTACACATTACATGTTAGACACTCTTACATAGCTCTCAGGACTGTCCCGTAGACCAGGACCAGAATGACAGTGTGAACTGCTGCTGTCTGACACTTCCTGCCTCTGCGTGTGCATCTGTTTGAGTTGCATTGTGCATAATTCAGCACAATTGTACACATTTCTTGGTTAACATACTCAAAATAAGCATTACTCAGCTTGATGACTAGGTCTTTGCTCAAAGCCATCTGGGTGGTTTATTTTAGCAAGTGATTTGGAAGAACAGTGCTTTATTCATAATTATTACGAGAGCTCCATAAGAACAAGAGCGTTGCAGGGATCCAGCTCCTTGACGAGTCTGGCTTCTCTCTCACTAGCCTCCAGCTTCAGGTTTCCCTTAGCAGTTCCCACATTTTTTGAAGAAGGAAGATAACATTTATCATTAACCACAACACGATTTTATCATCAAACTTTGAACAGCAACAGCACAAAGGCCACCTGGCTCCAGAGATGACTCACCATAAACCCATCAACTGAGAGTCACTGCTTACACACCACCCAGCACATGTCAACCTGCACTGGGCTGCAGCCAGATAACAGAACTACACTTAACATTCGTGCCAATTAACGTTCAAATGGCTCACTCAGACCTTTTCTGGAAGCGTCGTAGTCTTTTCACTTGCTGTGGTTGGAGCCACACCTGGCAATGGCAGGAGGAGAAAGGGGATGGTGGTTGTTGCATTTCAGGGCAGCCCCTGAGACCCTCCGCTAGCAGCTTAGGGCCTGAGGTGGCTGGAAGACGTCACTTGACATTGAAATTGTTGCTGCTGGTGGATGCACCTCAGATATTTCAGCGAAAGCTGGCCCTGATCCAGCTGAGCTCAAAGCCTGTTAGGTGGAGCACTGAGAAGGGTTGTGCTGGTCTTGTGTGGCTGCCTTACAGTGGTCAGGAAAGATGATCAGATGGGGGACAGGCTCAGGATGCCACCGACACAGGTCCGAGAGGCTGCAGACCTCCTGCATTGCAAAAAGGGAGAGGCATCACAAATATTAGGAGGGGCTCTTATGTATCTCAGCCAAGCCTCACAGTACCTACATGATTTACTGTGCATTTCCTGCATTATTTATTGTGTCCCTTTTGCCTACATGTGCAAGGAATGTGAGCTAGTGACTCTGCCACAGATTTCATAACGTCATCCTAGATCCAATGGTTTCTTCCAATTTTCCTCCAAAGGACAGATTACCATGCTATTTTCAAGGTAAATATGTTGTCCCTTGTGTGAAGAGGTCCCTTTGGGTGAAAATGTCCCAATCAGCCTCTGGAGAGGCAGCACCATGCCCAACAGCCACGGCAGAATGAGCTGAAATAATCACAAAAGGTCACTGAAAGAGTTTTAATTATAAGCATGGTTCTGGTCTCAGTGAATAAGCAGCCCTCTGGCTAACCACAGGGTATTTACAAGCGCCGGAGGGTACTGCTGGACTCTCTCGCAGTGCCTTTCTCCTTGGAAGAGGCCATCCTGACTGTGGAGCATTTCCCATCTCTGAACCACTGAAGTCTTTGGGGACTGGCTTTGCTTTCCCATGCTTGCCGTGTGGGGCAAAGCCTCTGCGCAGCTTCCCTCGAGCCAACGCTGCCTGTTTAGAAAATGTTTCCATCTGTAATTACTGCACAATGGGAAAAAGTGAGGGTGCTTTGATCACGTATTCATTATATCTCCCCTGCTTTGAAGATAACTCTGCAGAGTGACAGCATCTGTTTTAATCCCCAGGTGGTGCCAATAAATACAGGAACCGGTAGTTTAATACAACGCTATCTGTGGTCTCATATTCCTTTAATAGCTAATAATAGAAGAAAACTACAAAATATAGCAATGATCCCACAGCTGCAAACTACCCATTAAACCAACACAAGACGTGTAAAGGATGGCTGTTAGCACCCTCAAAGCCAGTGAATCATCTAACGCCCTCCCATCTGCACAAAGGATTGCAGATTTCATTTATTTCTCCAATACCTGCCAGAGCAGAAAAAAGAATGCATTTTAAAAGAGTATCCAAAATCATCACTGTCAGGACCAGGATGGAACCTCTTAAATTGTCAGATTTCACAGCAGAGACTGCATGACATTTCTGCAGGTCTTTCATAATCCTGCCATGTCAGAAAGTTATAGAGCTGCTTGCAATTCGATTGGTAAAGAAATTGCTAGTTGGGAAAAAATAAGCAAGGCCACCCATTATATTTCACAAAGAACAAAACAAAACAAAAAATAACAAGATAGAGGATAGATTTGGCTTGCTGAAACAGACGGATATTCCCTCAACTACATTGCAAGTGTCAGGAAAAAGCATCAGTTTCTTTCCCACTGTGGATCTTTAGTAAAAGAAACAGAAGAAAATAAGGAGGGTTGATACCTCGAGTCTGCAAAGGCGTCTGTAATCTCAAGCGAGGTAATTTTGCCTATAGTTCTTGTTGTGTAGTCTCCAGAGATGTATTCTTGGCTGGCATTAATTGGCATGGAAAATCAATGCAGCCATGTGTATAAGCCGAGGTTGTTGCCTAGGTCTTTCTTTTCCTTCCCCTTTGCTTGCACAGAGGTGTTGGATATGGACAAATTACTTCTTGGGATGATATGTGCTAACTCCACACTTCCTCCAGTAAACTAATTTTTCTTTAATCCCCTCTGGTGCAGAGGCTTATGAAGGCAGTTGTGATTCCTGCATCTCTGCCTTTGGCTACACCTGTGATTAATACCATTCCCTGAGTCTTGCAGACTTAGGATTTTAAGAATATGGTGGGAGAAAACTTGAACTTGTCAGGCCCCAGGTGTATTTTGAGTGCCTCATCTTTCCTGTGTGGCATTAGATTATCCTCATTGATACATTGTTTTATCCAGACTTTGCATTTTAAATAACAATCCTTTAAGAGTCCCTTTTATCCATTTTTTGTTAAACATGGAGAAACACACTCATGCTTTTTTGTTGCTCTTTCCCTTGACGCTCCATCTTTTTTTTGTCTCTACCCTCCTGCTTATTCTTCTCTTATTTAAACCTAAATAGTTTACTTTGCTTTTTTACTTCTACTCTCTTTTTCACTTACATCTTTCTGGTCTTTGCAATTCTCTGGTGCTGGTGTGAGCATCCCAGAGAGGGCAGGATAGAAGTCATGCAGTCCCAGCAGTGGTCCCCTCTTGCAGGTCCTGTGAGGTTGAGTACCATTCCTTGCTCTTTATCGAACATCTATTAAAGGCTGAAATTACAAATGTGACCCTCGAACGTGCTGATGTGTAACACACACACTCAAAAACCAGCCGGAGGAGCGAAGCTGGTGGGAGTTGTGGGCAGAGGAATGCTAAGTCAGCAGGTCCCAGAGCAGTTCAGCCAAGGGCCAAACACCCATCAGGTCACCCTGTCCCAGACATGTGCTCTACGGCAGAGAGTATCCCACCTTTCTCTGGAAACCAGAGGAGTGCAATGAGCACAGGGTTAGAATATTCCTTGCAGAAATCATTTTGCTGTCTGTATTCTGCAGGACTTTATGTGCTCAGAACTATTACCGCTGCAAGATAAAAGGGACAAAAGACAACTTCCAAGAACAAATGGGCATTCAGGAGCAGACATCGGATAAATCTCCTAGAAGGCATGTTATATGGATTCCAGCAAATCTGTAGCATAAATTGGAATTGTGACCACCCCATATGTGGTTAACAGGGAGCTAAGCTTACCGCTATCTTCCCTCCCAGTGGTTTCTTCTCCAGTCCAGCATCAGAGGGATTTGCTTGACAGTAGCAGAAGCAGATAGGAACGTACAGTTCAGATGAACAATATAAACAGGGAAACAATAAAATCATTACATGGATTGCACTTACAGGGGAATGGGAGCAGTAACAGTGGTGCAGCCAGGATGGTGCAACTCCACAAGCAAGGGTTTGTAAATGTCCCGAGGAGGGGATTTTCTACTCAAAACCTTGTGTTTTCCCAGAATTATCATCTGGTCTGTGAGACTCTGCCTTTCCCTACGGATTTGGTGTCAGTCATGGATGACACTTGATGCTGGCTTAAGCGAGTGTTAATCCTCAACTCTCGCCATGTGAAGAGGTGTCCTTGTTGGATGCCATGGCAGGGCATGGGGCAGAGAAGGAACACATCCAGCCTTGGCTCTCTGACACTGCAAAACAAAGGACAAAATGAATCTGACTTAATAACATTATCCAAAAAGAAAGTGCTTATATCTCTGAGGATTTAAATTATTCTGTCAGACATTGCTCCTGGCATGAACTGTTGGCATGGAGACTGGTGTGAAATGTAGTACAACACAAATAAAATATTAATGACATACGAAAAACCGGTAGTGATTTAAAGAGACACTGAGCTGCCAACCAAGCTACAGTTTGGAGTTCATCATACAAACAACAGGGAAAAACTATGATTAAAGCTATAAAGGGCAATGAGGAATAGTTCCATTCTACCGAAGTCTTTTTGGCCATCAAAAACACTGAGAAAATTCTGATTTGGCAGAGGGATGAAGTGAAGAACTTCCTAAAAAGTTTTTTCCTTTTTCTCAAAAATGGGGAAATTCATTCCCAGAAATTAAAGGAAGGCCCCTGCGTCACGAGCAGCAGGGCCAGGCTAGCAGGCTGTGGGACATGGCTTAGAAGTGCACCAGATACATCACAGCACTCACCGAGACAGAAGAACGCTGTCACAGCTTTTGCCTTGCGGCCTTGGGTTGCCTTTGCAAGAAAATCAATACCCAGAAGGGAGGAGAAAGGACATTGCTGAGGTGGGGGGCCCAGAGCCAGGAGCTGGGAAGCATTGCTGATTTTATTAGCATGGACAGAGACTGAGAGATTCGGGCTCAAATCCCTGTTTCAATAAGAAAATTTCTCCAACAGGTTCAGCTGAGCGAGAAACTAACCCCAGATTAGCAAAAGCAGTGTTAGGGTGTTCACTGGAGGGAGGAAAAGGCAGCGTGAAAAATGTATCCCGGTCTCCCACACCCTGAGCAATCACCTTTCCCAGCAGAAATGTTGCTTTTAGTGGTGCACCCCCAGTTTGAGAAAAATTTTCTTCTGCAAAGCTATTTTGTTGAAAAATTCCCAACTATCCCTAATTCTGAATTCTCGCACTAAATTATATTTGAAGTCACACACTTCCAAAACGCAAAGATAATGATAATTTAGTATAACCTAGAGCATAATGGAAAATACTAAGTGAAATCTGATTCTTATATGAGCTTTTCACAGGCTCGGATAATCGCAAAGCTGTTGATAAGCTGCCAGAGAGAGTCAGCAAAGGGCAGAAGTGATCAGAACAGTTCCTGAGCTCGTGCAACCAACATAGACCTCAGAGTCAGACCAGCTTTATTGAAATAGATGTCCTCAGCAGATTTACATCATTGGACGGACACGGAGGCAGAATTTCACCCCAGCATATTTCTTATTTATTAATGTCTAAAAGAATGGGACTTAAATCCCCTCTACTCGTTTCCCTTTTCTCGTTGCAAGGCTTTGTGATCCACATCCCTTGCTCCAGATCCTCTTACTGGTTGCGTGTAAACAATATTAAAAATAAATACATTTTCTGAAGCCTGATAATTTTCCATTTCTCTTTCATGAATTGGAAGAGAAAAACTGAGCAGTTTGGGAATAATGTAAGTCTATCTGGACGAAATATCTGAGAGAGAGCTGGAGATGAAAGACTCCCAGATACAATGCAAAGTATTAGTCATAATTTAAAAGCCCTGTCTCCAGGAGATAAAATTGTCCCAAGTAACTACAATAAACGCTGAATTTCTGATACAGAACTTACAGCACTTCTTATTGAATGCTCCGCGCATCACAGAGCAACATCACAAAGTGCCACTGGAGGAGGACATTATGTTGAGTGACAATGGAAACTGAACCATAATCACTGGCGATTTGCATACTGTCATTAACTTGCTATTCAAAATGAACCGGAGACAACTGAGAGATACATGTCCTCCAGAGCCACAGGGCAACAAATTCAAGGGCCTTTTTATGTTTGCAGGTGCAGATAAACCAACTGTGTATTTGTGCACGTGCAAAATTTGTCACAGTGCCTTTTGCACAAACTTGTATGTCTGTATCTAAAATATTTTAAGCATAATCTCATTGTAGAAGTCTTACACAGGGCAGGCAAAGACATTACTAGGAATATATTGAGATAATATACACTTAACAAAATAAGTTCACGTTTCTATCAGCTATTCAGCGAATGGGAGCTGAGCTGATGTTTGGGCTAGTCCACAGCTGTATCAGTTTATTACGCACTATCTAAAAAGCTGCATGAGGTGCTTATTGACTCATGGGGATGTGGGGAAATACAGGAGAATGGTGTGGAAGTGCTCATTAAAGTGTTTAGCACATGCACCTATTGTGCTTGTTTTCCTTCTATTGTCTCTTGGGCAAGCCAGGAGGCTGGGCCGTTCTCAGAGAGAGGATGTCTGAAGTCAACATCAAAAATATTTTCCTGGGAAGTGGATGCTGAGTTTATAAACAAAAGTACTCTCAGCCAGAGGCCAAGTGTCTTCATTGCCTGATTAACGTCACCTCTGCACCTTCCACCGTCCCTCTGAATTCATCCCACAGAGGATAAGCCTCCTGCCTTACCTGCTGTGGATGGGCATCTGCAAAGGGCTTTGCTTTGCAGTAGTGACGCAGAATACCTATTTCTTTATACCTTATCCAAATAACTACCCTTTAAGGACTCTATAGTCTAGACTGAAACTGTCTTTATTCAAAAATAACTACTCTGCAATTCTCACGTCATCATAGAAGAAAAGGACAAAGAAAACCAGGATGTCTTATTCATAACACCTGTAACTGAAAAAAAAAAAACAAAAAACCAAAACCACAAAAAAAACCACAAAAAAACCCCAAAACCCAAAAAACAAACACCCAAAAAAGTAATAAAGAAAATCTGTCCAATGAAAACAAATACCCATTTGTGGTTTCTTTCTGACTGTGCCCATGACCCCTAGCCTGACCATGCTTCCAAAAAAGGGTCCTCATCTCCTGGTGTCCTGCATCCTCCTCTTTTCTACAATATCCCTACCATCTTCCTTCTCCCTATGCCCCTTGCCTGTTCACACTCTTTAGAGCAGTTCCTGCACTGTAAGCTCCTTTCTATCCTAACTACCCACCTACGGTTGGGATCTTGAGACATTAATCCCACTCAGATCGGTGGTTTTGGTGTTGTTATCATGCTATCATGTTGCATTATATTTCCATTACTATAGCTTCAGATGTTACTTTAGTCCCACTAAGTGTTAGAAAAATCATTTGTGAAGGCACTTGCAATTAGGTGAATAATTATAAACACATTTATGATAATTTGCCTAGGATGCAGAACATCAGGCTGCTCAGGAAAAGCACATTTCCAGGCAGGTGGGTCTCAACAGCACTAGTGCCTTCTCACTGCAGAAGGTGAGGGTGATTAGAGATGGATACCTGGGAGGAACGATCCCAGCTGTACTCCCAGCCTGATCCGTTTCCTCCAACCTCATTGAACACTGAAGACAGCCAGCACGGAGGGCAGCCCCTCTCTACTCACCCTGGGGTGTTGATGTATTTTTCTGGAGCAGGGCCCCACAGGAGTATGTTTTCCTAGCTACCATCTGCTGCACCAGGCAGAGCATCAACAGCATCCATTGGAGTTGTTGATAAAAATCAAATACGTTGCAGCACTAAGACATAATATTAGTACTGGAAGAGAAAAACAGCAAATATTCCATTTTTGAACAGCAAGGCAAGAGCGTGTGAGAAGTGCAATGAGCAGTCTCAGCAGCATTCCCTGTTTTTCTCAACTGCTTTGTAACATCATGCAAAAGTGAGATCTTTCAGCAGCACTACCAGAAACTGTTCCCTAAGCTGCCTGCTGAGCAAACCTGAGACACTCACCAGCACCAGGAAACCCACAGGAGTCAGCTGCCATCTACTTCCCAAACAGCATCATGTACCTCTCTCTTCAGGAACTGCATTTTTTTAACGATGGCTCAAATACCTTAAAAGCACCCACGTTTCATCAGACTTCTCCACAGGGGCTTGCCTGGAGGAATTTAAGAAGTTATTTGCATTCCCTCCTTCCACCCCAGCTCTAGGCTGTTTGCTGTCACCTGGAGATGCAGACACCGCCAGCACACCTCTCCCGTCCTCTGTGCTACCTCAGCTCACCGGGTATCGGTCACTAATTGTACCAGTGAAGCTTGTTAAAATATGCCAGCTGATTTTGTGCAGATATAATAGCCATTAGGTAGTTTTTGTCAACTTTGGCTATGACAGCAGTTATCATCAGCTGAAGAGTTGTGACAAGCATCAAGTGGAGATGGTTTCTGCAGTTGTTTCAGCAAGATCAGAGCAGACCTCCTGGCTATGCCCTTTAAATGTTTCTCTCATTGAAAATACAAAAGCTGAAGGGCTCAGACACATTCTTCGTCCCTCATTTCATCTCAGCTGACCCAATAATATACAAAGGGAACTGGTTTGCCTTTCGAATGCCAGATTTTGCAACCATGGCAATAAGCAAATGTGTTTCCTTTCCCCCTTCTCAGGGAAACAAACCAAAATACAAAACCACAAGAAGAAAAGTTTGCATGGTCAGTGAATCTGGAGGTGAGCAAACAGTATCAGCTGGGAAGGACTCGCCAAAAGTGTCCAAACGTGCCTAATACAAATTCACTGCAAGGGATTGACAGCTTCAAAGATTCATACACGTTAATCTACTTAGCTGAATTGCTATAAGCTTGGCTCAGCTTTTAAGACCTGCTATAAGCTACCAAACAACCCTGCCTGATTAGTTTTAGTCATTCCAGCACAACCTTTGGAGTCAGAAGAATTTAGTTTTTCTATTGCAGAAAATAATAGTCCCGCTTTGTAGGAGTAATGCTTGTATGCAAGCAAAAGTCAGAACTTGATATGAACCTCAATGTGTTTTCACCTCATGCACCCTCTGAGCTACACGGGTTTGTTTTCTTTAATGAGAAAACACTGATACTTTATAGATACAAGCTTTATCGCAGCAGAACAAAATGTTCACATCTTTAATTAAACATGCTCATATAGTCAGTGGCTCACTTTGGATGTTCATCTCACTGGTCGTTCCAACCCTAGTCTTTTCACACACCGTTTCTCTGGCTGATTGCAGCCTGTTTTCCAAAGAAAGAGTAAAAGTCTCCTCGAGACACACAACAAAGTTCCTCCAGGTAAATAGGAAAAACTTTCACAACTGCTTTGTGGCTGCTCTCCGGCGAAAGCAGTGCCTTTCCTTTTTGCTGCTCTGTTTGCACTGCCAACAAAAGCACAGAGCTGCTCTTCCCTGAAACTGCTCTTGCTTTGCAGTGTTTCACCCTCCCACATCCACCTCTCTTTAGCGTGGATTTTCCTGCTGCAGATGCACGGCGGCAGACGTGCGGGTACCTGGGAACACAGAGCAGATGCTGCCCTTCATCCCCCAGCCCACCGGAGCGAATGGGCAGCTTGGCTTCAATCCCACTCCAACTCGCCTGAAGACCTTGAGCCCGGCACTTTTGACAGTAAAAGGTAACGATGATGGCTCTTCATGCACTGCTTTAGTCATCACGGCAAAAATCATTTCCGTCTCCGCGTACCTACCAGGAATAGTTACAGGAACATACTGGCAGCATCCTGTTGTTTCTGAAAGAGAACTGCCACACAAGAGCTTTCCCATGTGACCTCACTCCTTTGCTATCCAAAGCGTCCGTCTGTCCTTGCTGGCTGGGAGAAGCTTTCTGGACATAGAAAAGGGCCCTTGGCTTCCCTGGTGGCAGCGGGGCACAGCACTTGGCCACGCTTCCTTCTGCCTCTCCCAGATCGCCAGGCACATCTCTGGCTTTCAGACCAACGCGTTTTAGAGGCGTGCACGCAGGTTCGGCCAGGATGCCCGGCTCTTACACGGATGAACGTAGGAATCCTGCTCTCCCCTCTTCTGCCCCCTCCACCGTCTGTCCTACTGATAGCAACCTGCTCTCCTGTGGCAACTCTTCTCACCACGCAGCCCCCAAACTTGCAAAAGCCCACAAACAAACGCAATTCAATAAAGAGGAGCTTAAATGCACTAGTACACACTTAAATGCGGAAGCTGCTGTTGCTAACAGAAACAGATGCTCCATTTCTATAGAGGCAGTTTCCTCGGTAACTGATGCCAACACAGGACCTCATCCTGCACGGTGCTGGCTGCTCAACAGGAGCAGAGAACCACGTAGGAGATGCTAAGCATCATTCCATAAACACTCTATTAAAAATAGGCAGTGTCTGTAGCCATTTTGAAAGCAGATTTTGATTTCCCTATAGCGTGAAATATTTACAGGAGGGAGGAAAACATTCTCCCATGGACAGGATATTTGAGCAAGTGCTCTGACATGAGAATAGTCACTAGTTTGCAGCACAGAAGCAATGTCACACCTTTAATCCCACATTTGAATATATCATGGTGACTCTTTGTTACTGTTAGCCATTAGCTTCAACATCAAAGAGTAGAAACCCTATGGGAGTTAAATAATATTAAGGGATTTATCTAAGCATTTATCAAATGTCAAATGGGCCGCACAGCTCAGGCTCTCCCTGTGACCATATTCACCTAGGAACCCCAAGGGATCCCCGAGGGCTTTTCTGCAGCAGTGGAAAGTTGTGGAAACTCATTCAGTTGTGACATGGATGCATTCAAAACACGGCATTCCCTGGGCATGAAGGTCCCGGAGGTTACAGGAACATGCATGAGCAGGTGGAAGTTGGAAGGTGTGAAATATCCTGCCATTTTGGTGCTGTGGGTTCCAAAGCCAAATGTGCACCTTGTTACAGGATCTCCAGCCATCCAACCACCTGAGCACGCCGAGTGCATCTTCTGCCCACCTCCAGGGAGGAGGCGGCTGCCCACCCTGCCTCAGGACGGCAGCCACCGCCTGCACCCACCAGGTCATACAATGCACTGTCCTGTGCCTGTCCCGTGAACTGGAATATCCTGCTCTGGGTTAGCCCAGCTGTCAAGAGGCACCCAATATTCAGGGGAAATCAAGGCTCATCTCCCACTGCTTGACTGGCCCTCCCAGCCAGCAGCAGGCACAAAGGCTGCCGGAGTCTGAGACACATCCAGAAAAACACCCAAGACATGGAGCCTTTGACAAAGAGAGTTTGTCTCTGTAACTGCTCACAAGTACTATACTTGCTACTTTTCCTTCCATCATGGTCTAAGGGGCACAGGCACAATTAAGCTCTTAACAACTGTTCTCAACTCCAATTTAGTTTTGAAGGCTGCTGTTCCTATTCGCAAGAACTTGGATGCTGAAAAGCTCTCCTAATTTTCCAGTAACACCAGATCATCTGAAAAAAAGATTATATCTCTGCCTACAGACCTTGCACTGCCTCAATATGGTCCAGTCTTGATGACACTTGACAGGTTATTGGACAATATAAAATCCAAAATGATGGTATCGGCACTTAATTGGTTTAAATGGTAGATTCTCCTCTGATTTCTATAGGTGTAGCACCAAGCAATAAGAAAAACTATGATTTTACTAAGTTGCTTTTTTATTTTTTCCCCTCTCTACAGAGATGGTGTGAAGAGCTATTACCTTTTCCTCCCTCTGCCCTCAGATCTGCCTGACACCTCCCATAAATGAGCAGCCACTCTTTATTCTGCTGTGAACTAAACAGAAAGCAGAAACTATGGCTAAATGCAGGCTTGCCTTTCCTGCAGCCATGGGAGAAGACACAAGGTCCCTGCAGGACAAACAGCCACCACAAAAGCTCATCTGCTCAGCAGGGGAAGCCCCCGAGGGCTGTGGGTTTGGGGTCAGAGCACTCCCCTGACATCCCCTGCACACACAGATGTTTTATGGACAGCTCTTTTACTGTTAACTGTATTCACTGTGGAGGTACTGGGGAGTTCCTCCCAGTTCCCAGAGGAAAGATATGTTTACCTGATATCTGCTGCCAGACAACCACAGCGGGACAAGAGCAGCATATGCTGTGGCTGGCCCTGGGCTCTGCATGTGTGCTCACCATTTACATGATGTTGGCCAGTTTGCTGGCCAGGCATAAGTCTCCAAGCCTGCACCTCAGCTGGCTACCTCCTGTGTTGACTGGCAAAAGACCCAGAAGAAGATCTTGCCTGTCAAGTCTCTACCTGTGGTCCCTCTGGGGTGAAGGCTGCAGTGGGACGCAGGCAGACAATGGGGGCCATGGGATGCCTGACCTCAACCAGAGTAGGAGGAGCCCTCCAGGGGTCACCTCCCCCATCTCCGCCCCAAAGAGCAACAACCACACCAACGTCACTCCTGGCAAATGCTTCTCCAGCCTACCCTGAGAGATCCCAGTGACAACGTCTCCAGACCCCCAGCTTCATATCTATGCGGTTACCCCCACTAGTCACTCAGCTGTCTTTTGACACCCTCCCTCCCAATCAATCACGTTTTGTCTGTCGTCTTTGGTTTTGTTCTGCTCCTTTTTCTGTTCTCTCCCTGCCTGTTCTTTCTGCAATTCCTGACATTGATTTGTTTCTCTTCCAGCTTTGAGACTCATCTGAGCTTTTCAGCACCTTTTGTTCCTCCTCATCCTTCTCTTCCTTTCCCCCTCCCAGACTGTCCTTTTGTCGGTCTCAAGCACAGACCAGGCTGTGGAAGGCAATCGGCTCTGAAAGCCTTTCCGAGCTGTATTCTCCTTCTTGGAAAGAATCCCAAAAATAAATAATAAATGTTTATTTTAATTAGTGAGAGACCACTGGCCTGGTATTAAAATCACCTTCTGCTGACAGGATGCACTTAACTGACTGCTGATGTGCTCAGTCAATGGGGCTGTTAAATTCTTTCATTAATTCCAGACGAGAAAAAAAAAAGTCCCACAACAGACTTGGCTCTGCACATAAACAGCACCCGTAATTATGGCAGCCACATCTATAGTTAAGGTTAAGCCAGTCTGCTTTTGCAACCTGTGATTTTCCAGGCTTCTACCTGGTAATAATGGGACCTGCTGAACCAAAATTTCTGCACTTTGCTCCTTGGCGAGTCTCTCATCTGCAGCAGCACTCCAGAGAGGCAGGAATGCGCTTCTAAGCCAAATGAATTGGCAGTTAAGGTAACTTCCAGCCTCTCGTGTTAGTCTTCCCATTAGATACCTGCAGTGAAGTGGGGAGCTTGACCCCCCCAGCCTTGTGTGCAGATACATCACTGGGATTGATGGAAGTCCTTCTCCCATCTCTGGGTGTCATGTCTATGGTAGGGTCTGTCTCAGACTTCCCCAATGGATGAAAATCAACTATGACCCAACTTTAGGTTTCTCTGACTCACTGGGGCAGGACAACTCACTTTTTTAACCTTTGCAAGCATCTTCTTTTAGTACCAGCAATTCCTTGCTTTCGCTATGCAGGTTTTTAGATTGTTGGGAAGGGGATTTTTTTGCTAAAGATGGAAGTAATCTCTTACACTGAGAATCCAGTTAACACCTGTAAATATCAGTACCCTGCATTTTCCCACTCCCTGGACTAATATAATCTCCCAGTGGCTGGTAAGCAGTTGGGGTATCTCACTTTGTCGTGGTTTGGGCTGGGCTGGACACTAAAACAAATGACAGGACACACTTTTACCATCACCATGTAGTGTACCCATTGCAGACCTTTGTCATGTCACAGTTCCTGCATCTTTGTGTCCTCCGAGCAGTGGGTGGGCTTCCAGGAGAGGCGCTGAGTGATTATTAATGCAAGTTCTTGGTGTTCACCAGGAGATATCCATCCAGACCTTCAGTGCTTCTGTCTCTGAGGGGTGGGGGAAACAGTATTCATTGACTGAATTTGATCCAAGAGGAGACATAGCCCAGAGCTTGGCAAAGCAGATAGACTTGCTTTGCTGCAAGGTACCATGTGCTGCAGCTGCAAAATGTCCCAGGGGAGATGACCCCTGGAGACTTACCTTCAAGCTTGGCATAGCCCAGGCCTGAGGAGGTGCTGGGGTGAGGCTGGTAACAGGTCCAACCTGCCCCGGGCAGCGGGGGCTCATCTCCTCCTTGCAGCCATCTCTGGGATGAAATCAGCAAACGAGCTGGGTTGCTTTGGGATTCGTCGCTAAACCTGCACTACGTTACCCCAGGTAGTCACCCTGGCCAAAACAGCTCCAAATGATGCCCCTCAGAACAGTTTTTCCAGGCGGCGTTTGCAATACGCCCACTCGTAAAACAGGTGATGCTGTGTTTGGTGGAACTGCTGCAAGCTCGCATCATGCTCCAGCAAGTCTGCTCAAAAGTAGAAAAGTTTCTAACCTGTCTACTAATTTGTTGAAGGCAGACTTAAACAAATACCTCTTTCTTTTTTTTCTTTCTAAGTTTCTTTTAAATTACAAACTCCTTGTGTCCTGGATTCAGGATTACTATTTCTCCTTGTTTAAGAGAAGAAGCCTGGATCTGAGACATCAGTCAGCCTTTTGCTGGCTGACACATCCCTATGGACCGAGACAGGCTCACTTGCTAAAGTCCTACTGCCACACAATAGCAGAAATCTTTTGTTTATTGTTCAGAAATTACATCTGAACAATGAGGCTACAGAAGGAGAGCGAGGGTCTCTAGCAGAATAATTATTTTAAAATATATGCAGGTTTGTCACAGCGGGTTGTTCTCAAAATCAGTATGATGGCATCCAGTGCCATATTTTTATTAAAAACTAAAGCTTTAAAACAAACCCCACTAATGTCCCGTCTGTTTGCTGGGGGAACCTAACAGCCAGCCAGCACATCAATAATCGCACATTCAGAAGAAAGAGCCACCGTTTGTCATTCTCAAGCATCAACAGAGAAAAATTTGTAGCCACTCTGCTACACACCCCCAGAATAAGGAGGAGGATTTCCAAAGGCTGCATTTGCAGCTTGCCTTTCTCCCAGCCAGTCACCAGGTAACGTTTCGGAGCCAGCAACCGTCAAGCTGAAACCTCTGCTTCTGACAAGCTGCTTGGTAAAGGTCAGCCACTTAGTAAAGAAGCCATATACATCACTGGCACAAAGAGAATACAAATGACAGGCAGTTCTGGGAAACAGCGGCCCCTGCGCTGCACATGCCACACTATCTGTCAGCAATGGCCCCTGTGTTTAATTTGCCCCCATGGCCCCAGTGAAGAGAATCAGGATAAATCCAGGAGTCAGGATGGGAAATCGTCCATCCACATTTCTTGTGCTTAATATCAGACCAAAACCACTATTTGAGGCTTTCTAGGAAGAGGTTCAGGTTGGAATTCGCTCGCTTCATGTGCCACATCAAACACTGAGCCCGCAGCCTCGCGTGCTGCTAACGCCACACTGACACTGCACGGGCTGAGCTGCCACCTCGCCCTGGAAACAGGGACACACATGCAGGGCTGCCCCCTTCCCTCTCCACACTGGTGTCTCTCATACCTGATTTCAGTCACTTTTTGTCCGTTGCCTGCCAGGAAGAAAGCATCTCGCCGTTTCTTATGAGCCAGAGGAAATCCTCTTAGAAGCAAATGCCGTAATGACACATTCCCAAAGATGCCACACACTATCCCAAAGGGATGGTGTCATGTGTCACCTTGCAGCTGTGATGGCTGTCCTTGGCTCTGAGGGACCTGTGAAGATCTTAGCTGGATCAGGCATCACTCCGTTAATTGTCTTTCTCTTGACAAACATATATATACACATTATATACACAGATACATTAAATGCGCATGTATATATATACACACACATATACATACACACATTATACAAAAATACAGATATATTGTACAAAATAAATGACAGTATTGGACCTGAGGATGTGCTACTGATTACCTGGAATAATGAAAGAAGGCAGCAATTTATTTTTTCCTACAGGAGAAGAGTATTTAACAAAATTACAATTTAAACATTATTTATAGGGTAACCTTGTCTCTCAAATCTCTTACAGCGGAAATAAATTAGGGCTCATCCATCGTGAGCAAATGCTGCTCTTCCCATCTCTTCTGGCGCAGTTTCATACCAGAGCAGGCAATTTCCCAGGATTTCACCCAGCACCTGGAGCTGATGCGATCTCGGCTGCCTTGGGCCACGCTCGGCTGCGTGGTTAATGCACCCTGCCTGCATGAGCGGTCCAGGTGAAGTCAGCACAACATTAAAGTAATCTGGAGCTTCCTGATTCAGATAATCAAAGTCAGATCCCCAGGGCTTGTCCCCACTGAGAAATCAGTGCAAAATATCCAGGATGTGAATTGTCAGTGCCACAAGCATTTGCATTAAGTCCTCCTGCTCCCCACTAAAATTAATTTCTCCCAATTCAGCCTAACCCAGTTCCCAGCCTGAGCTGAGCTCAGCGACATGAAGGCAATTTCGGAGAGGAGTGAAGGTGGTGTGGTGGAAATTAGTGCAAAAAGCTGCAACTCGGCAGTAGCGGCTCTGCCTGCTCTTTCGACATTCCAGATGGGTCTTTGGACATATTTCCATTTGAAGGTAGGAGAGTCATCTTCCTTCACTTCCTACCCACTATCTTATTTTAAGTAATGAATCACATGTTTTACTTTTTCCTGTTTTTCCCTTATGAAGCTGAAACTGCGGATCAAGCTTTTCTAGTCCTTCTAGACTTCTGCAACATCAGCAGCAAAAAACCTCTGCTGCTATTAAACATGATTTTATCATTGCTAGGTGTCATTTGTCATAGAGAAATGACACTTTTCTGATTTCTTAAAATACTGCCTATGGTGATAGACCTTGTTTTTTCCCTAATTAGTGAACTCCCTTCTGGTATTCAGAAATAAGGGAAATATTCCACTCTGAAATTTCAGGATTAACTGGGGGTCAACATCCAGGATGTCTGTGAACCTCCTGAACCATGGAGGAGATGAGAAGACCGTGCGCAGTGTTGGGTCTTTTTTTGCCAGAGAAAGATGACATTGTATACTCTTATAACAGAACATGAGATCTGGGAAATTATTTCTGTGTGAAAAATGACAGGGAAAAGCAAAGCGGCAAACCTGCCCCAGCGCTGATGGCATGTCACCAGTGCAGCGTGCACCGTGTCCTTCAGCTGACAGCAGTTTCATTAGCAGCTGAGCAAGCTACATTTGCTCCAAGGTGCCTAAAACATACCAGACTGACAGCTCTTTGGTTGCTTTATTGGGCCTGCTAGAGATAGTAGCAGGGAATAAATTCGCCATCAGAATGTCTAAGCTGTATGTAACCGTGTGGACAAACACCCCAAAGCGACTCTCAGCCCACTGCAGAGGCTCAACCAGCGTTTCATCACCCCGAGGCTGCAGGTGTTTTAAGTGAGGAGTCAGAGAGGACGATAAACAAGGATAATTTGGGCAAATTGTGCGAGAAGTCGCTCCATCATGCAGATGGAGCCATTAAATCTGGTCTATGGGATTTGCTGTGGGGCAGCTCAACCCTCACCCAGCTGCCAGGAGCCACGTTACCCCTCAAACCTCACATCTTTTAAAGTTCTTCCCTAGTGTGAAAAACCTTTCTGGACTTGGAGGGAGAGAGCTTTCTGGGTCAATCCTGTCAGTCAAGTGCCTTTTACAGGCAGCGAATTCATTTCCAACATAAAAACAGAAAAATATGAAAACTCAAGAGGAAACAGAAGGTAGGAAATCTAGGAAAATAATTGCCCACTTGGCCAGACTGAAAGCAGCAGATTGCTTTGCAAGCTGATTTAGACGGTGTGCAAGTATCCAAGACTTTTCTCTTGTAACTGGTAAAATAATCAATACTTACCCACTTGCGAAGTTTAGTGAAAATAATGAACTGGCGAATATTTATAGCAAAAGCTACGGCACATTAGGTATTCCAAAGGACTTATGTAAGCACCACTTTCTTTAATACAGCTTTAGAAGAAACGCTTTAAGAAGCTTTATCAGCATAAAACATATTTGGAAATTCATGAAAATTAATAATTGGCATAGCAAAGTCAAAGCCATCTAAGTGGAATGACTTAACACCGCTGGACAGTATTTTTCACTAACTATAGTGGTTAATCTGTCAGTTGAGAGAGGAAAATTCTCTTCTATTGTCAAATGCAATGAAACAAAGGAGGAAACTTCTCCAGCTGATGGAGACTTTATGGAAATAAATGGAATATGGTAAGTTCTACAGAGCAAGGCCCATTCTTCAAAATAAAACCAATTAACCCCAACTAAGTTGAGGAAACTGAGTCAGAGCAATTTCCTGTGACTGAGCTAAGCGCTGGGTTTTAGTCCGGCCTCAGCCTCTGTCTCCTGAGTGGGTATTTTTTTTGGACCAGGCCCAATGGGCTAGTGTGAATTTCCCATCAAAGTCCTCTACTCTGAAATATTTGCACTGTTTTCACAGCCATTCGGTGGCTGACTCCAACATATATTTTAGCACACAAACGGCAGAGCCTAAGGCTTGGTTTTTCCTCCAGGAGGCTGTAGCTGGGAGTCCCTGCCGGGGCCAGGGCAGCATAGTCCTGCACTGTTACACATTCCTGAATTTGCTCAATTAAATGTATGAATTAAACACACGTTTACATATGGAGAAGTGTGACATGGCTTTGTACAGTTTAATTTATACCCTGAAATTTGTTGAGCTTCATATCTTACCCTGCCATTCTTGCAAGGAGTAGCCAAACCCCACTTACCACAGCAGATGAATTTAGAAGGATCTTCCTTTCTCTTGGGTCTCAGGATAATTCCGTGCTTTACAGAGTTGTTTGGGGTAGTTAGGGCATCTCAGGCTTGGGCTGCATCTGGCTGCAGCTATGAGCCAGCTCCTGGTAGCAATCATTCCTTTACAGACAATTCACTTTCCTGCTATCATCAAAGACATCCCTATTAACAACTAGCAAACAATGTTCCCTGCCAGCCAAACCAAACAATTTTTGCTTAAAACCAACTATGTGTCTTCAAGCTTCCTTCTACCAAGGGCTGCAAACAAAAGTCTCTTATTTATCCTAAACTCAGCCTCTCTGTGGCTACTTTCTTGCACATTCTCTATTCTTTGCTGAGACCAGGGACATTGGCTGTTTACCCTGTTACATTAAATGGGTCCTTCTCAGTTCCTTGTTTAGAGAGATCGACAAGTGCCACTGGTGGATACCCCTGGGCCAGGCTGGGCTGACCACAGCCTCCTCCCGCCCATCGCTTCTTGCTGACTTCTGTTCCTCCCTTAATCTCAGGCTGCCATTGTGTTACACAGACCTCCTGGAGCTGTTTAAAAAGAGATCATTTTGGATCATAAGACTTGGCCTGAATCCCTCTCTTTTCTGGCATTTATCACCTGCTGGATTTTTGGGTTCTTCATTGGAAGAAGCCACCATGTCAAAGCAAAAGTGGTTAACAAGGCTTGTCGAGTTTCAAATGAAAGCCACAAATCCCACCAAACCACATAGGATTTGTCTCTTTGAGTTAGAAGGGGTGAAGATTTGTAGCCTACTAAAATCTAAGATCAAATGAAATCTCCAGCATCCCTACACTACTAAAATGAATCATTCCCCCTCAATAAATTGAAACTGCTATACGTCCCATGGTTCTCTTTGTAATCTACTCAGCCAACAGCCATTTCTACTTTATATATCTAACTTGCTTTGTTACAAAACTGAACTCTGAGAAACACACTGTCCACCTGTCAGTATCTTCCACTGCCTCCAACACAGAACTGATGATGCAATATTTCATAGAAATACTCCTTACTCTCCATAATGAACTCCTTGGGGCAAGGAATGATTTTTTTTTCTGTTTTATGTGTTGTGCCTGACACAACAGGGGCCAGATTTGTATTAAGAAGCATATAATAGGATCCACAGCATAATGCAGTATAATGAGTGACAACAAGCAGAATGGTAAATGACATCATTTAGTGCATACTATCCCTGTGGTTCCCTATCATCAGCTTTTTATTGAACATGCTTGTTCTCACAGTTTCTTACTGATCTGTAAGGTTGTCTTTATCACTATGCCTGTCTGGGTGTCTTTTCTGCAGCAACTCCTCTTTTCCTGTCCCTCTTCCTCAGCCTGCTCCAAGAAGTTGGGGACTATGTTCCTGTTTATCCCTTTTTTTTCTTTTGTTTTTTTTTTTTTTTCATTTCCTTTGCTGCTTCACTTCCCAACTTTGTAAGCAATATGGACAGTCAAGTGCTTCTGAAGGCCAACATTCGATACACAACTGCAGAGAGGCAGATTAGCTCCAAAACCAGAGATGATTCTCGCAACACCCTTTCTGCTTCCTCCACTGTTTGAGAAACTGAAACCAAACACTTCCCAGAGCACATCGCTACCAACTCTTCCTCAACTCTCATTAACATCTACTCAGGCTCCATTTGCAATATTCCTTCCAGACCGAAACAACCAAAATGAGAAGGCAGCTTTGCTCTGACCCGCACCCTCCAGCTAATGCCTTAGACACCGACCTGCCTCCCACCCGATCTGACAGCAGAGGGGCTGAGGACTTTCACATCCCAAGACTGTCATCTCAGGTTTTACTCGCATCGCACTCGGTCCTCTTCCCATCTGCACCACCTCCTGCTACTTCCATCTTCAGTTCGCACATTTACAAGGGTATGTAGTGATAGGACAAGGGGTAATGGCTTCAAACTAGAAGAGGAGCGATTTAGATTAGATCTCAGGAAGAAATTTTTCACTCTGAGGGTGGTGAGGCACTGGAACAGGTTGCCCAGAGAAGGTGTGACTGCCCCATCCCTGGAGGTGTCCAAAGCCAGGTTGGATGAGGCTTTGAGTAACCTGGTCTAGCAGGAGGTGTCCTTGCCCATGGCAAGGGCTTTGGAACTAGACGATCTTCAAGGTCCCTTCCAACCTAAACCATTCTATGATTCTATGATTTCAAAACACGCAGCAGGAGCTAATACAAGGCTGCTTGCTTATATTTCTATTAACCGTCTTTCCCTCATCCCATCTGCCACCTCTCTTCTTCAGTCTGGCCCACCCAGCTCCCAGATTTATAGCACTCGCAATACAGAAGAGTTAATTGAATCCAATCTCCCAGCAAAATCTCTGGCATCTGCTGTTCCATATTTGGTTCCCAGCACGGGCTGCTCAGTCCCAGCCTCATCTCCCTTGTTTGTACCACAGTTCCCATCAGACCAAATGAAGAACATAATTAATTAATTGGTACCCGAACTTGAGAGTTCCACATGCATCATTAGAAATAATCAAAATAGCTCTGCTATTTGTGTAAATATTTTTTGACTATGTCTTATAATTTATTATTTGCATGCTTGCAGTAGTTAGAAGACCCAGCTCGCCCTAGCATCTCATCACTGCAGGTCAGAAGTGGGCAAGAGCTGCAGACAAATAAATGGAGGGAAGGGAGAGCAAAATAGGGAAAGACAGGCAAAACTCCATGATCTATACCATGCGTTCACTTGAATAACACTCATACGAGTGTGGTTTTCTAACAGAAGCTATGAAAATAAAAATAAATTTAAAAAAATCAGAAGCAGTATGTTCACCTCTACCAGGTTTACCTATTTGTTTAAACAGAATTTCTCAATACGATTTCAAAGAAGAGATTTTTAAAATCATGCCCATGGTGTTTGCTTTACCCCAGATACTGGGGCCGGGGCATTTTCTGGCACGATACCAACCAGTGCTGGAGGGCAGGGTGGGCGAAGGCAGGGCGGGGGCCAGGCAGCTCTGAGCACTGTCAGATGCAGAGGGCGAAGTCCCAACAGACCCAAACTGCCCTTTTATACCAGACCCAGTTATGTTTCCTGAGTTTCTTCTGTGTGTCCCCCCTTAGGGAATACCTTGTCCTGCATGGTGTCTGTTGGCATTTAGCACTCCTGGATTTCAGCAGATAGTGGGACATGGCACACCTCTCAAGGAGACGTGTTGGCCCTTTTGGTACCAACATCGCTGGCCTGCCAACATCAGCTCAGCGAAGCGGTGGGCCTGAGGACACTAATGGAAAACCTATTATCCACCAGCCCAACCCCACTTCTGCTTTCTTTTGCAGGATGGTACCTCAGGCTTTCATCCATTATTTTTTCTGGAGCCCAACTGCTTTAGCTCTACCTCTCATTTCTTTTCTTTCCAGCGCAAATCATTTAGATGTGCGTGTAGCTCTGAAACAAAGCAGCCATCTCTTCCTGCACAGCAAAGCCTTCTGCTGAAGATAATTCATGCGCCTACTGTTCTCAGCAGCGGGGATGTAAAGGGTTGAAAGGGTTGGGGTATGTTTAATAAAAATATATCTTATATGTTTACTGACTGAAGAGTTGTTCGACAGGTGCTCCATCCTTAGCTGTGTTTAAATTATTCCCTAAGCAAACAAGACAAACTGCACACTTCATCTTACCCAATAGAAAAATAAACAGAACATGCAAAATATACGGTTCTGGTATAAGAACCCATACAAAGAACACTGATTTCTCCTTTGCTTAAATATTTTCTGCACAATGTTTGCTCAGTAATTTATTCTTCCACTGGCTACAAAAAATTAAATGTCCAAATCTGTTTATCTTATGAATTTTCAAGACTAATAGTGAGCCTCCTATTTCAGCTTAAATAATGTTGTTGGTGAGACACCTCTTGACGGATTGTATAAATAAAGCCAGATATAGAGATTAAAAAAAAAACCCAAAACAAAACAAAACAAGAGCTGGGTTTTTTCCCCATTTTTCTTAGTTTACCAAAGAAGCATGTGAATACTGCAGTCAGGTCTATTTTCCCTAAAACTTCCGAGGTGTTTGGGTCCTTTATAGAGGGGAAAAAAAAAAAAAATCCCTACCTGAAATGGATTACAGAAGACCTGCTTTGCTGCTTTCAGGTCCTTCCGTCCTACCACATCCCCTCTGTGCCCTGCCTCAGACGCGGCTGAGAGGCAGGAGGGGATCGGGTGAGGTGGGGAGTGTGGGGGGTCCCAGGGCACCAGGTGCCCTCTGCCCCCCGGCAGCCCAGCACAACCCGAGCTCCTGCAGCACTGGGTGAGTCGTGAGCAAGTGGCCCCTGAGAAGCCAGACTGGCTGGCTGGAGCCAAGGAGGCCAGCCCAAACCCCAGAGTCCCCCTCCCCTCCAGCCGGGCCCACCCCTCGACCGACTACGTTCATCCTTGGACAAGCCAAAACATGCAATTTGGCCATCAGCCCAGCCTTGCAGGTCATTCCTGTAGATTGGTGCAGATGCTGCTGTAAAAACTGATAAAAATCACTTTTCACCTTGGTCTTTGAAATCCGAAGCTGTGTCAGACGTACCAGACACCAGATTAGAGAGTGGGAAGGAATGCATCTGAGGGAGGATCTGACCCATCGCTCTCCATGGCCCTTCATCCCATATCAGCCCAAGCTGGGCTCCCCAAGGCTGCCACAGAGCCTGGAATAAGATCCCAGCTAATAGTCCTCACACGCACTTAGTATAAATGTTTCCCACTAATTAAATTATTTGCTCCCAAGTTGTAAACGGACCAAGCCTGGCAAAAATCTTTCAAATCTCTATAGCTACCTTATGTTCATTCACAAGCAAATTATACTAATTTATTTCTCACAAGACTTAAAAGGCAGAGGGAGGAAGAGTCCGTTTAGAAACACCCTGGCACCGCTGCCAGAAGCTTCCTATCATTTTCACTGCAAAAGCAGAAGTTGGGCTGTTCTCTTGTTTTCTTGAAGCTCAAAAAGAAAGCAACATGTAATGCAGCTCTCCAAAGCCCGAGAGCCACCAGCCACCTGCCACCAGGAGTTGCTGCTGATTGCCACACGCATGGAGCCCACCCAGGATAAAACCCTGAGTTTTGGTATTGAGACTCCTGTAACAGGGCCAGGGACAAGTCCCTGCCTTACTTTCACTCCTGGCAGACTTAAAATTGTCAGTGGCAAGGAGCGGATGGGCAGATGGGAGCCTGTTTCCTAGTGTGTGTGTAATTCACGTGCTGCACCAGGGCTTTAGCCGGGGAAGTTTCGATAATTGACTTTTTTGGATCTGTCTCACCATGTCACTTCCCAACAACTATATTTAAAGAGAAGTCAAACAAAAGAATAAAACATCAGGGAGCTAACGGGGCTGATTCATGGTGGTGTTTCTCCAGATTTAGGTAATTCCTCTCCCGACTCGGCTTCAGAAATGTGGAAAAACTGCATGCAGAGACCAGCAGTAGGAGCAGAGCAATTGCTGTGAATAGTGACGCAGGAGCAGTGACGCAGCCCTTGACGGAAAGGAAGGATGCAGATGGAAAAGGAAGAAAGGAGGTGGCCTCCATTTATCAATCACTAATTCAATGAACAGATCAGCAAAACAAGGAGGGCCCAGGGGTAAATAAATAATGCTTTTGTTGCTGCTTAGCTCTGCCATTCCTGCTGAAGGAGCCAAGCTGCAGGCACTGCAGGGCTTTCAGCAAGGGGCACAGGTGGGGATGTGGGATGAGGTGGCCAGAGAGGAGAAGAGATGCCCTTGAGGAGGGGTCAAAAGTGCAGCTATTTGGATAACTGACATGTTTCTTGGTCTATTCTTCTTTCTCTTGGTGTATACAAACTAATGTGGTGAGGGTGGACCAGTGATAGAGACTGCAGCATATGGACCTTTATGTTTAACGAGCTTTCTGCCTGAAGATAAAAATGCATCTTTGAACAGTAAAGGGACAGAAGGCACGGCACTGGCACCTTCCCTAGGAAGAAAAGCACAATACAAGGCAACTTTCTTATCCCATCAAGAGAGGCAGAGAATTGTCAAACTCAAGGATCCCACCATACCTGTGGGTATTTCCAAAGGAGCTGAAGGAATATGGCCTCATTTCTCTCCACAGCCAGGGGATTACTTGTCCTGACTTCACAGCGGGATGAAACAGCTGTGCACAGAGGTATTTTTTTCCTGTTTGTCCAAGTGCCCTTGATAAATTACATCTCTGCATTACCTGGAGGGCCACATACTGACACCTCCGGGTACAACCTGCCCAAGTGACCACTCTCCAAATGAACCATAGATCAGGGGGTGTTAGAGATGGTAACAAAGCTGGCAGGATCCAGGCTAGCATCTCATGAGCCTTATGATAAATGGTTCTAAAAAGGGTTAGATGGAGGCTCTGTTCAACACCACACATAGTTTACCTGCTGCAGGAGCTGGGAGGGGACAGGAGCAATGTGCGATCCTGGAGGGTCCATGTCTGACACTGATCAGGGAGAGCTCATGTGGACTCTTGTGCCAGCAGACATGTGGGGGAAAATATTTGCCTGTAAAAACACCAAACCAAAGCAAAAAATCGGGAGGGTGTTACCTGAGCTGACTCCTCCAGAGTGTCTTTGATAAGATCTCTGCAGTGAGGAAGCCCTCAGTTTCTTAACTTGAAGATAAGGAATTTAGCAAGAATATATGGTAAATAGAAAACAGTAACCTTCTTGGAGTTAAGTACATTAACCACAATCCAAATAACAACATTGAAATTAAGGTAAGAAAAGCACGACAGCTCCCACATGACCTCTGGGAGCTGTGTGCATATAACTGTTCCTTCATTTAAATAACAGTTTTACTAAATTTTATTTCTTACTCAGCAGCAATGAGGGAGGGAGCATCTCTTGCATCTTCTTGCAGCTTATTCTCACTAAGAAAATTCCAAACTCAAGAGAGAGCACCTGTAACTGAGAGAAAGAGGATTTACTTCGGTTTTCTTTGCATCCATGTAGGTTGCTGAGTCTCGTCCCAGTAAATGATGATAGCTCACTCAGTCTGGCACCTCTTTACAGTCTTCTGGAATTAGCTCCATGAACAAGTCATGGAAATATTCCATTCAGGTGACGGATTAGGAAGAGATACACACTCTTGGTGTGAAAATTAGCAGCACATCCCTCTGCCCTGACACCAAAGGCTGCAGCCAGCAGTGGGCTCAGCTTGGTCATCCCAGCTGGAGTAAAGGCTGTTTCATGTTTTGTGGGTGTTGAAGGAGACACCCACTCTGTCATCTGCTGGGAGTCAGACCTGACCTGAAGGCATGTGTAGGAGCTGGGATACCACCAGCAAAGCAGGTACAGCCCTCAAGAGGGAGCTGGGCAGACCAGGGGTCCAACCTCCTCCATCCGAGTGGCCAGTTCTGCCATGACCACTCCGACACCACGCACAGTTAACGGTCTAAGAAAATAGTGTGTGCTTGCAGTAATGATCGATTAAACCTCTCAGCTGCTACAAGGGGTAAGTCGAATACAAATGCTTAAATAACATCTTTACCAAAGTAAACGCACTTTCCTGTTCCTGGGAATTGGTCACATCACAAGGAATTGCCGTGAATCTGCTTTCCACTGATCTACAGCAGCTACACGATTTCAACTGCCAAACATTGCTTGGGAGTTAGGAGAGTTTATTGTCGGGAAATGCGATCCTTGAGGTCCCTTTCCTTGATCCTTGAGGTCCCTTCCAACCTGGTGTTCTGTGATTCTATGATTGATTCTATGAAATAGGCATATACGGGGCTAGTTCATTAGGACTCACGAGCTGAATAATACTTTCAAATTGCACTGAACAGAAATATAGATTAGCAGAAGAAATACATCATAAAATGCCTCTTTGAATATTACTGTCAATGAACCTAGTAGTACAAATACTTTTATGGTATGTTTGCTTGTGCAGGAGACTGTGAAAGTCATTATTCTGCGAATATCGGTGTATTTTCTTCTGCAAAATGGTACTGCACAGAGGTATCAATACAGGTCCCAAAGCAGGAGCAACCCAGATTATCTTGAATATCAAAATGTACAATCGTGCATTGCCTGCAAAGGAAATAAAGATAACTCGGTATTGCGTAACTATAGCCTCATTATCATCGTGACTCACTTATTATTTTTACTGCATAGCTTTTTCCAGTGTCAGACCCACTAATCTCCAAATAAGAGGTTTATATTCCCCTTCTTGTAAATCAAACTTAGAACAAAGAAAATTTTGCAAAATACATTTTGCTGACCTTTTGCCGTCGCCTCCGTGTTAGTCTGTTCCAGCCAAATCCCTGCGTGTTCTCTTGGACAGTTAAACTCCTTCCACCAAAATTACACGCTTATTTTGCAGACCCCTTGTTTTTCACTGTTCCGTTAGAGAGTAGAAACAACAGCATAAGGCTTATCTAAACAGTGACCCCAAAACATGAGAAACTTGCAACCTCTGCGCAGATAGTCTATGAACTGAAAAAGGGCTCAGTTACTTGGCTAACAGAAATATTTACCCAGCTTAAGGGAAAATACTCAGCCACAGATTTTTATCTAACAGCCTCTCTGGTGACAGTTTAATATGGAATTTGGACTCAAAAGGGTAATTGAACTTCAGCAAGCTTTTCCTACAAAGAACACTGAAAATTGCACTTTCTTCTGGCCGACGGATACTTTCATTGTTTATGGTATAATATCCTCTTAGCATATAGGAAATCACTCATGTTTTATTCATTTACAGACATAGGTCCAAACACATACACAGGTATTGTGTGTACCGCTGGGATGTTGCAAAGAAAAAATGCCGAGATTTTCGCATCTTGGGAGAGGTTTTTACCAGCTCCCAAATGTCACATGGCAGTTAAAATGGAACTATACTCATGTTTTTATTCAAATAACTACTCTAAAATTACAAAAGATAAGTACCACCTTTCAGCATGAATAAACTTGAATACATACTAAAAATAATTCTGCATTAACTCCTGAAGTTACTGCCTTCTGAAAGGTGTAAATGGATAGAGTTTGCTATTAGATGCTTTATATAACCATATGTCAAAAAATTCAATAGAATGAAAATTGCATATCCGAAAAGTGAATCTGCAGCATCTTGGGAGGTAGTTTTACAATTTTTTTTTTAAAAAAAGCATCTCAAGTCTTTTAGCTAAGCCCAAGATCTTGGATACAATTCACTTTTCCACTCTGAGTAGAGAGCATCAAAATTTTAGAGGATGGACAAAGAGGTCTGAAACACAGTTTGGAGATTAGGGTACAATTCTCACCCTCACTTACAACAGTTTGTACTTAAGAGTGCGAGTAGCCCTGGTGAAATCAATGAACTTGACTGCAGAGTAAGGAAGAACTCGAAAATGAGGAAGGCAAGCAGTGTCTGACCCACTATTGATAAACGAACTCCAGTGGTAGATTGTGGTTTGAGCTATAACCCAGTGCCCTTTTTTTCCCCTCCTCGTATCACACAAGATTTTTTCACCCAGCCAAGTGGGTTTTGGATGAACTGTTTTCTCGAGCATCTCTGGGTCAAGATGGCCCTGGATGATGCTAGGAAGGAGTTCCTCATCTACCCCACACCCTCTTCCTCTTGCACCCTTTCTCACCCCTTACAGCTGACCCTGAGAAGCCCAGAGCAGTGGGACCAAGAGGGATCTGGTTATCATCCCTCCATCACAGTGCCACAGAGTTACCTCCTGGTGAGGAGCTCCATGTTATTTCTTGGTGGGAACAGCACACGACATCACCGTTTGGCTCTGCTGCCATGGAAGATGCCGAGGCTCCTGCAAGCTCAGAGAGGAGTTATTTATTACAAGTCACATTTCTTATAAATAAATTGCCAATGTGTGGCAATGAGTAGAAGTACATCGCAAAGAGGAAAAATGCAGCGACGCTTCAGCAATTGTTTGGGGGTTTCTTGAGGGCAGTGCTGGGTTGTGTTTCTTTCCCATAACTTGGAGGACAATTTTCATCCTTGAATTGGGCATTATCTTCAGAAAGTACAGTTGCTGAGATTCACCAGGAGGATATTTGAAACTGTGAATGATAAAATATTTATTAACGCAAGTACAGCAGATTACAGCCTTTTATTCCTAGAAGATACAGTGCCGACAGCTTCTTTCTGTATGCAAGGATGAGTTCTGTAAATCCAAGTAAAGCAATACTATAAGCAGGCAAAGCATAATACAAAAGGAATTCATAAGTACTAAGTAAAGAGTTTAAGAATTATTGCAAAGGGTGACTTCTGATCATTTAAAACATGGAAGGCTATACCTTACAGAATACTCCAGGACTGATCATATGGGCTGTATTGTTAAACATACGGTTTATAAATACCTTGACCTCTACCCCTTCTGTACATATCATCGTTAATTACAAAGACGCATATTTTTAAAAATAGTGGTATATATTATTATACAATAGGTTCTACTACCCAATGTTACAGTGGTATCCAAATTTCAGTCTGATAAATGTGAAATAAGACTCTTAAATGGAATTCAAAGTCCCAATTTCAAGGAGGAAATTACACACTGGACCAGCTCCCAGAGGGAGTTTGTAAATTAATTCGGGGTCCTTAAATCACTATGCATGCAAGCTGGTTTTCCAACGTGTTACTAGGTTCAACAACATAAAGTAATTTGGGGGAAAAACAATTCCCTGTAGAAATCACAGGAGTGGGTAGTCTTTCCACCAACTTCAGGCATTTCCCTTAGCACCAAGGCAGGTGCCAAGACTCCCGGTATAACCAGGGAAGAGGTTCCTCACAGCTCTGCTGAGCTGTCCTCTGGAGGAGCCCAGTTTCCTTGTGGATGAGAGTGTTACGGTCAGTGCCTTTGGTTGTGAGTTACAAATGCACAACCTGATAGACAAACTCAAGTCTGTACGTGTGAGTGCCGTGACGCTTAACTAAGACAAGAATTTGAATATGTCTTTGAGGGCTGCAGAGCAGATTTTCAAGACAGGTCAGCAACCGTCAGGTTCTTTAAAAAGAATTTCTGACCAAAATTGTGACAATGGAAACAGCTACATGTTGGGTCTTCTGTGGACTTGTCCCATCCCATTCACTGTATTGTACCGTCCAAGTCAACATACATTGTTGGTAGGTCAGAATGTTCTAATTTTTCGTTACTAAGAGATCTATCCTGTACGTAACTTTACAGATCTCCTTGCTGTAAGTTTGCTCTAGTCTGATGACTTCACCCCTCTGGAAGTATAAATGCCTGCCTCATTTGGACATAAAATACCGCACATTGAGAGTGGGAGGATTTTTGAAAGTCCACAGCTTACCCTACGGTCTTCTGACACGCATCAGAAATTTTCCCCTGACTCCAAAGAGAGCAGAGTTAGGCCAGCACAAGCTTCCTTTTACAGTCAGTCCCTGCAGTCACACATTTGCAGATCATTCTTAGCTGTGGATATTTATGCTGTAAACATCTCTTCTTTTACCAAAAAACACCTTTCAAAGCCAAGCCTTTGCCATGTGACAAACTTGAATTCAACAAGAGGATTTTCAGCATTTGTTGAAGAGCCAAAAAATATGAACGTACATTTAAGGACCTTTATCTTTAGGAGCAGTCATTTGCCATCATTTTCCTTCTCTCGACTTACATGTTTTAGCAGAGTGGCATGATTTTTTTTGTCTTACATAATATAAACTGGATAATTACCAAATGTCCCATATGTTGTAGGTCATTCCCACGGCTGTTGATGCTTAATCTCGTCTTCTGTTTCTCCATGAGCAGGCATCCTACCAAGTTTTGATGCACGTAATATATTGGGTAGGGGAAAAGGATTCCTTTTCAAAAATAAAAAAGGGGAGGAAAAAAAAGAGAGAGAGAGAGAAATGTTTTGAACTAGCAGAGCAAAACATTTTAATTGAGCTGATAAAAAAAAAAAATCAGTCCAAAAAAGTATCAAAATCTCTCACAAGATGGCAAAATTTATCCAGCTCTGAATTTGAGGGGTAGATGCTGAGGGCAGGCTGGAATCTGGAGCAGTGACAAGAAATTATACAAACAGCAACTGTAGGAGAAGAGGGGGTATTTACATGAGACGTGATAAGCAGTGCAGCGCCCAACAGAGTGATTCACAAGGAAACCATTGCAGGTCTGTTCGTTAGTGATTGATGCTTCGGATCCTGAGGTGAAGAATTCCTGAGGCTCCAACAGTCTCATGTTTGGGGGAAGGTAATGAGAGCATTTTGTGAGCAAAGTAGGTCACGGCTCAGCAGGAGAGGCACGTTGTCACATAAACTATGAAGATGCATAGCTTCCAAGAGTGTTTCTTTTTTCCTGCAGTTATTTCGTTTAGCCAAGTATAATCCGTATTTTAAGGAAAACAAGATGGTCGTAATTTACGGGTCACCCCATTGTTCTTGCAATGGCTTTGTGAAAGAGGAAAGTGATTGTACTGTCTCACTACAAAAGACAGTGATTTGGGTAAGTAAGCTCAATTGTCTGCACAATATTCTGCAAATGAGTGTAAAAAATTATATCAGAGAACAAAGCATGAGTCACGCAGAATTACTCAATAAGAAACAGCAAGTCAACTTTCATAGGATTTGGGTAATGTGGGTATCTCCTAAAGTTACGCTTAGCTGCAGCAGCAGTCATGATGGAGACAAGACACACAGAGCAATAAAAATACCCAGTCGTTTCAAGAGTCGTAAGTAGAAAATTTAAGATGACAAAACCCCCAAAAAAACCTCAGTCACATCGTATTTCTGATAGCTCACGTAAACTCTGCAAAGTGAGCTCAGAAATTATCCAGAGAGGCCTGAGGAATGTGATGTTTTGCCCGCTATCCCACCAGGAACAAGAGACTAATGACAGGAATGATTGAGGCTAGATTTTGACACTTGAGAGTACATAGAGTAGGTGTAGAAAAGATTACAGTTATGCACACAGATGGAAGAAGTAGATCACTGGAGAAGAGAAGTGTGACAGTATTAAGACAGATAAAGTAATTTATTTTATAGGAAATGATTATACAGTTGAGAATCATGGGGCTTTTTTTTCCATCAGAGTGAAAAGGAAAGAATATCTGATTTTCTTCCACATGATCCGCAAGATGTGTCATGTGCTTCTGATGGTGTCAGAGAGAAAGAAAATGGTTTAGAGAGTGGGCGAACATTTGGATTTCTACCTGATTGACAATGTGCAAGTCAGGGAATTGGCCCAGCATCAATGGGTATCTAATTAATTTTGGCAATAAATACTGCCAACGCTGCAGAAAAATGGTCATGTAACAGGTTCAGAATCAATATATTGTCCTATATTTAAAAGAGCCACCACTGAAACAAATAACAATTTTACTAATTCCCTGTCCCAGGCTTCCCTCTGCAGAAGCCAGAAAAACTTCTGGGTTTAGGAGTGGCTTTTTTCCAGTGTTTCTCAGGGTTCATTTAATCTAGTGACTAAACATTAAAAAAACACAAAATGCTGGCAGTTACCCAGATGTCTTTTGGGAGAACTTCCTCCCAAATCTGGCAAAATATGGTCTTTAGCTCTGAATTATAGGATTTCATATTGCTTTGCAGCAGTGACACCATGCACAGACCAGAAAACGTTCTGCTTTGGGGTACGAATGCTTCTGTCTTCTGCACCAAGTAAAGGCATGCATACAGCAGGATTGCTTTCAGCTTTCTAATGTCAAAATAGGTTGTATTCCAGCACGTTGAGGCCAAACCCTCTCTTATAGCCAGCCCAGGAGTTTCACATAAATTAAAAGACCAAATCTGAAATTCCATTAGAAGAGGATGGAAGAAAAAAAAAAATCTTTAAGGAGAAGAAGCAGCTTGAGGTAGCTCAAAATTATTTCAGAAATTAATTGACTTAGAAGTAATTGGCAATACTACTTCGGCACTGGGTAAGCAATTATTTATTTTATAAAGTAGGAGCTCAAATGTATGTTAAAAGTGGAGGGCAGAATACATGTATAAAATATAGTTTTTTCCTGCTAATCTTCCATAACGTTATCTGTAAAACACATCCAGACAGTACAGAGGTTTCAGAGCCTTTCAAAGTCTTTTGTATATTCTTCCTCCGCACATTCAAGATAGAGACATTAAGAGTTGAACAAATCATCAAAAGAAATGTATGTGCCTAAATTCACTTCATTTCAGTAGTCTACATATTTTCTGAAGATCTAAGTCCAGAGACACCAGATGGTCGTTTTTCTCAGATATTTAAGCACCTACACATGCAAATAGGTGCCCAGCAATATTTTCAAGCATGTCCAAACACTTTGCTCTCTAAATAACCATTAAAAATATTGATGCAACATTTTCATCCTACGAGATTTTTCTAAAATATCAAAGGGAAAAAGACTTCTATGGAAATTAGTCAGTAATTGAAGAGATGTGCACCTCCAGGCTACAGAGTGGGTACCACAGGGATCTGTGATATTGCAGCCAAACGCAAAAGTAGACAGGGCAAAACAGTGACAGGGGCTCTAGGAATAACCTGGCACTGGAAGAGTTAAAAAACCTGCAGTTAAATCTAGAGAAAAACTACGGCCAAATTTCTTTGTATCACAACCATCACTAGCTGTGCACACAAGGCATCTGCACTCCCAAGGTTCAACAGCCAAATGTCTCCGGCCCTCCCTGCTCTCCAGGATTCCCAAAAAATGGATGGAGACACACACACACAAAAAAAAAAACAACCCCAAACAACAACAACAAAAAAACTTGGGAAGGCCGATTTTAAGAAATTCAGCTGAAATTTACCCTACAGACATTCAGCAAAAAGTCTCGAACCACAAAAAGAGAAGACCGAGGCAGCTCAGAGTGGAGAAGACCAGAAGTATAAACGCTAAACAAAAATACCAAGATTTATCCCCCTCTTTCTATGAACGTGGATTTTTGTGTACTCTAACACCAGCAGAGCTCTCTGTTAAACCAAACAGCCTGTGCTAAGTTTTGTTAATGAGGACTAGTGTGTTATTTCGGTTCTTAAAAAGAATATATGTTAAGAAGAATATATGATAGGTTTTGTCCTAGAGATCTTTTTAGGTTCCTGATACTTTGGCAGTCTTCAGATAGCTTACAGCAAAATACAAAGGAAGACTGTCTTGGGGAACAATTAAAGAGTTTTAAAATGAAACGAAAAGTTACAAGAAAAAAAATCTCTTAAGTATAATTCACAGTTTTGTCTCAAAGGGAATTAACAGAATTTTATGACTTTGATCTTTTAAAGAATGAGTTTCTTACCTTTATTAGTCATTTTGCTTAATTTGCCACGAGAGATAAAACCCCAGCATTTTAAAAGGGACAGTCCCTTCTATATTTGTCAAAAGTGCCCTACTGAAGTTCAGTTCAAAAGTTCAGTTACAGAGATTTTATGGCAGACAATCTGTTATAATTAATGAGCATTCATAATTAATAGCTGGCCTGATGTAGCCTTTGAGAAGGATCACAACCTTTCTCTTTAAGATCTCAACGTAACAATTTATCTTAACGATCACAACATTTCTCTCTAGGTAAAAATTCAGCGACGGGTTAAATGATAGCAAGAGTTAGATAATTCCACTATTAACCAAAGTTATGCTGTTCTCAGAGACCGTACTAACTGTACTGATTATAATAATGAATTTTAATAACAATACCGTACTCTATTTCTCACCAGCATAAGTTCAGAACTAATTAAAATACAACGGGAATGTATTTGCCTCCATCCAGGCAAGGAACATGACTGAGTAACAATACCTTCTTGTAGGGTCTCAAAAAGAAACAGCACTTGATAACACTGCTTTCCTCTGCAAAGTTACGCCAGGTGAAGTTTTATTTTACCAAGAGGGGCGTATTAGTTGCAACTATTTCACGGGGCTGAGATTTGAGGTATTTCTACTTGCTTTATGTTTCATGCAGTTTTCCTTTTATGAGCACTGTTATAGATGTGAAAAAGACAATATTGTTAGCCTAAGAGATACTGTTTTTCGAGCTTTTCAAATTTATTTCCATGAACTTACGGCAATGAAATTAAAACCAATTTTTTTGCTCCATGAAAGAGCAGATGTTCCAGAAGCAATAAGATTTTACATTATTAAAATAACCCTTGTTGCATCCTGATATGTTTTCTTTCTAAGTGTATTCCAGAAGCATAAGTTTCTGACCACCTTTGCTGAGGGCATTCTACAGCTTCCCTGGGTGGTGGCCAGCAAACACCAGGATGCTGCATACTCACAGACGAGCCACCACCCTACGATGGAGCACCTCTCCAGGGCATCCTGAAGCAAGGGCTGCTCTAGCATGGTGCAGTTCCATCCCATTTGGCAACCATGGTCAGCTACCTTGCCTGGGGGAATAATAATTACAGTCTTAGGCAATGACAGCCAAAGACACTGAGCCGTCAGAGTTAATGAAAAGGGTGAAGAGGACTTACAACGTTAAGCCACGCTAACAGGAGAACCAAGAAGATGAATAAGAGTGGTTTCCCATCCAGCAGACGTTGTCATCCAGGCTTGCTGCTCACAGATCTCTTTTTTTCCATCTCTGCCCGGCAACTGGGCTTTCCTCTTTCTTCTGGCTTATACAAACACACAAATAACCAAAAGCAAACAGAATCACAGAATCACAGGGGTTGGAAGGGACCTCTGGAGATCATCTAGTCCAACCCTCCTGCCAACCTAGAGCAGGTTGCACAGGACAGTGTCCAGGCAGGTTTGGAATGTCTCCAGAGTTGGATACTCCACCACCTCCCTGGGCAGCCTGCTCCACTGCTCTGCCACACTCACAGGAAAGAAGTTCCTCCTCATGTTTAGATGGAACTTCCTATGGTCAAGTTTGTGCCTGTTACCTCTTGTCCTATCACTGGACACCACAGAAAAAAGACTGGTGCCATCCTCCCAGCACCCTCCCTTTAAGTATTCGTAAGCATTGATGAGATCCCCTCTGAGTCTTCTCTCTCCAGACTAAAAAGACCCAAGTCCCTCAGCCTTTCCTCATAAGAAAGATGTTCCAAGTCCCCTAATCATCTCTGTAGCCCTCTGCTGTACTCTCTCCAGCAGTTCCCTGTCCTTCTTGAACCAGGGAGCCCAGAACTGGACACAGGACTCCAGATGTGGCCTCACCAGGGCAGAGTAGAGGGGAAGGATAACCTCCCTCGACCTGCTTGCCACAGTCTTCTTGATGCACCCCAGGATGCCTTTGGCCTTGTTGGCCACAAGGGCACATTGCTGGCTCATGGTCATCCTGTTGTCCACCAGGACTTCCAGGTCCCTTTCCACAGAGCTGCTTTCCAGCAGGTCAGCCCCTAACCTGTACTGGTCCATGGGGTTATTCGTCCCCAGGTGCCATACCCCACACTTGCCTTTATGGAAACCTTGCTTTCCATAAAGGCCTGACCAGTAACCTCCCACAGAAACCAGGAGAGGGTGCTGCAAGGTTTTTGGGGAGTCTTAGAAATGTGGAATGCAAGAAAAAGTGACTGATTTCTTCTGATTCAAGGCTGGGTCTGCTCCAGGCAGGGACATTGCAGAGTCATTTATTTAATTAAA
>VFFE01007605.1:2187458-2248757 GCA_008921705.1 Burhinus oedicnemus
AAAAAAGCCAGGGCCCATAAAAAAAAAAAAAAAAAAAAAAAAAAAAAAAAAAGACGTTTTCTGATTAATGTAGATTTTAAAGGTCTGAGGAAGAAAGAGAGGTTTTCAGGCAATTTTCTTCTTTTTGTCCCATTCTCTGCTACCCTCCCCCAGCTCAAAACCTCCAGCCGGAGCCTCAGGCACTCACAGGGATTTATCGGCAGATCTCTTCCTTTTTAGCATCGTGTCACTGCCAGATGCACCACGGGCTGCGGAGCCGGTCGGCACCACCACGCAGTTCTCCCCTTCCCACGGTGGCAAGTGACGCCGCGGTGGAGCTTCTGTCGGGGGCGGGAGGGGGGGGAAAAAAGTCATGTTTGATAGAACCCTGCCCAGTCCCACCTCGCGGCTCGGCTGAATTGAGGGCAGGGAGCAGGTTCCCAAAGAACTGACCCCCTCCCATTGACAGGGAGGCTTTTTTTGTGGGTTGTTTTTTGTTTTTAAACAAAGGGACATTGGTCAATTATTTATATATATATATAAATATTTATTTTTCCTCAAAGGAATCGAAAGGACTGCCTGGAAAGCTCAAGCAGAAAGCTCAGCCTCTTAACGTGGGCTCCACGGCACGCCGTTAACTGGGATTAAGAAAGTCAACTAATGCTTCACAGCACCAGGATTCCAACAGCACGGAGCCTCCCGAGGCAGAGAGAACGGCGACAGCAAATCCAGCAGGATCTCAAAGCAGCAGCTGCCTCTCCCCACAGATGCCATTTAACCCTGGATTTGTGTGCATCCCACTTGTGAAAATCGGCTGGAAATCCATCCTGCCTTCCCTTCACGGAGAGTGAGCGCTGCCAGGCAAAGCCTTGGCTCCCCTCTTCCCAGCTGCCAGCACCCAAGCCTTTTCCCATGCAGGTGGAACGGGGCTCCCAGCAGACTCCCGAAGCTCCCAACCCATCCCGACTGACCAGCAGATGATCCAGCGTTATTTCCCCAAAAGAGTTGTGCTGGGGGAACGAGGGCCAGGACACGAGGTACCTGTATCATTTTTGATTAATATTTGTGGATGTATGCTGTTAGTATGAGCCAAGAAGATTTAAAAGAAAGTCACTGAGCCGTGCAAGTGAATTAATTTGCTTTTAGACAAAATGCGGCTGGTTTTCAGCCTTTTACAAGCAGGAACATTATTCCTTTCCTATGCCAAAGCCTGACTGTGTTTGCTCTCCTGCTTTACTTCAACTGCGGAGGAAATTTAAGCAAGAACATGTATAGTGAACTGCTAAATTCAACCAGTGCCACTGAAGCTCACCTAATCATTCAGACCAACACGCCCTACCTGAGCGGCACACCGAGACCCGTAAGCTCCTCCGCTTTTTACATGTCGACAGCCAGGGTGTTAAAAGAAGGGGAAATAAATAAGCCAGACCTGGTGACTTACATCATTCTGTTTTTCTTTCTGCTCTTGACTGTGACATTCATTGTGCTCTTCATAAACTGCCAGCTGAAAAATTCTTTTTTTGCTACTCTTCCTTACGACAGATCGCTCAGAGAAGCGAGGAGCCCGTGGAGGACACAAGCTGTCTGACACTAGAGAGAAACTGTCCTACAACGGTAGCAGGCACCAGAAACCCTGTGCAATAAGGCGTTATTGCCATGTGTCAGTGACTGGATGTGACCTTCTTTAAACAGGCTGCATCGCAGGAAGAGGTTGCTGAAAAATATGCTATACGCAGATGGGAATAGCTGTAAATAAAAAGCTCTGTTATGAACTAAAGAGAGAACGCTTTAGCAAATTTATACAGTTTTGTGCGAAAAAAATTGCCCCATGTTTCCAGATTAAGCTCTATATGTATGCAAATGTCATCATCCGCCCATTCAGTGTCCATACAAGGATATTTGCATTAACAACAATCTCTGATTTGGGCATCTGGTGGAGCTTGTTACCCATGTTTATGAAACCATAGCATCAAATGTAAAAAACACGGTATATTTACCTAACGGCTCCAAGCTGAGGATACGAGTTTACTTTCCAGACCCATTTCTCTCAACTGCTGCTGAAGCTGCGTGGTAATGCAGCGGGAGTCCTGCCAAGCAGGAGGAGAAAACGAAAAATGTTTATTTAGATTTTTCATTGTGATTCTATTAAGGGTGGTTTTGATGTTTTAGTGCATCATTGAACAGGTTTTAAGTTACCGTTTATGTGAAACAGTAAATACCTAAGGAATTTGTTTTCCACTTTCTTAAGCTACAAAGGAAATTATTTGCCACAGCATGAAACAAAAATAATCAAGATGGGGAGAAGGAAGGAGAGAAAATAAATATCATTAATATGTATGTAAACTAATGAAAGGGGAGAGCAGAGTGCTCTGAGTTCAGCACACAAAGTAGAGAACTTCTGAAAGCCAAAACCCACAGTTTTATAGTAGTTGCTTTAATGCACAATATCCCCAACTCCTTGCTCTTTATATAAATCTAGAACAATTAGAAGCATGCTTTATCAATATGGCAACAGTTTCATTCAATGTTGATCACTGGCAAAAAACCACTGGTTTAAATTATTAGCTATCTGATTTTGTTCTAAAAGCTTCGGCTTAACTTTGTTAGCTGACATGCTATTTCATAGATGCTGATTTTTAATAAACTTGCAGTTACGGCACAATTCCAAATCAAACTGTACGAACCCCAGAACCGTATTTTGGTATCCCACAAACAGTGGGCAAAGGCCTTTTTGGTTTGGGTTTTGGTCAGGTTTTTTTTTTTTTTTTTTTTTTTTTTTAACCCCAGTAGCTCAATATACAACCGAGTTGCAGCTATCCAGAAATACAGTCCTAAACCCTATTTTTGCTCCAGTTTTTCCTAGTGGATCATCTATCAGAGGAATGGTATTCAAGTGGTGTCAGATGCTGTGCCCCTAAATCTGTCCTTAACATGCAGAGTACAGCACAAGTGCTGTGTGTATATATGTACATAACTTATTTAATCCAAATGAAAAGATTTTACAACGCGATTACACACACACAGGCTCACACTCAAACACACGGACAAAACGTGTGTACGTGGAAGCCTGTCTGCAAGCTTTTTTTTACACAGGAATTGCACAGTTGATGACACTTCCATGTCATTGTCTTGGTTACCATCTTTTATTATGCTCGAGTAAGTTAAACTACTATATAACAGGCTTAAATATTTTATTCCTTAATAGGGGGCCAATTTTTATCTCCTCTGAACCAAATTTAACTGGTGTAATTCCAAGCAATTACCCTAATGTAGAAAGCGAGAATAAATTCAAGTGTGTTTCTCTCAGCCCTTTTTGAATAAATCAAGTTTTATCAAATCAGGCATTTCTTATTTATTTTTAAGTAATGACAGCTTGTTTTCAGCTATCAGCCGTGATGAGTTTGGTCTAAGAATTTCTGCTGGCAAAAGCCTCAGAACCTGATAAAGCGTATGTTGCTCTGCACCCTCCTGTACTTTATTTAAACATTCAAGAATAACCTTGGAATAATCCTATATTTCTCCACAGCCTGATAGTTGGAATAATACCCCGAAAGGATCTGTCATGCTTAAAGTACTAGCTGATTTACTGGGAAAGCTTTTATGCGCACCCTGTGTTGCTCTCATCAATACCCAGAATCACTTCCATTGCAGAAGAAAGTTCTATTAATGCCATTTTAACCAACGTATGAAACAGATGTATAGAAAACATCTGACATATTCTCTTTCATGAGGCCCAAAATTCAAGCGGAACATAAAATCCACTTCCTGACCACAGGCACACCAGAGAGGGACCAATGGGCATTTATTCACTGGTTGTAACTGGTTTATTAGGTGCGTGACACACGCAGGATCCCAAACGTATACTCCACCGCTTCCCCCCTCACCTTCTGCCGGTCACACTCCCACCCCCAACACAAACACACCATTCACCGTACCTTTATAGCAAACCCCACTTTCTCAATGTCCCTTTCAAATAGGCCTCTGGCCGCTGGCGGCCCTGCAGCAGACTCCTGCCTGCTGGCTTCTCTTTGAGGCAGATGGGAGGTCGATACGCTAAAACACAAAGGACGAGCAAAAACCCAGAAATCCGGGACACGATGCTCAGAGAAGCAGGGTGGGCCCCAGTTCAGAGAGGCTCTTGGTTATATGCTTCGTTTTCAAAGGATGCGTAGCTCCTGTAATGCTCCGGAGAGCATCCATACACTTAAAACACATGGCTATGTGCTCTGCTGAATCAGGACCTGCGTGTTTAGGACAAGAGGAAACGGGTTCAAGTTGCACCAGGGGAGGTTTAAGCTGGACATTAGGAAAAAAAATTTCACTGAAAGAGTTATCAAACATTGGAACAGGCTGCCCAGGGAGGTGGTTGTCACCATCCCTAGGTGTGTTTAAAAGTCGCGTAGATGTGGTGCTTAGAGACATGGTTTAGTGGCAGACCTGGTAGAGTAGGGTCAATGGTTGGACTGGATGATCTTAAAGGTCTTTTCCAACCTAAACGATTCTATGATTCTATGATTTAAATAAGGTTTTTAATCTTCTTCCTCTGGGCCAGGGAAACAACTCATCATTTCCACCTGGAAGCAGTGAGATCTTCCGCATCTGATGCCACCCTTCCAACAGATCATTATTATTATTGTTATATTTCAGTCTATTGGCTTTAATCTCTTAGTCCACGGCTGGTTTTGAACCCAGCTGCCAGAGCTGTTGGCACACATGCTGCCCACAGGGCGTTTGCCCCAGCGCTGGTACTGAGTAACCCAGGAAGAACCGCCAGCACGATGCTCCTCTGCAAGAGCACCTCAAAACTGGGAGCTCACTCATCCCATTGCTCTGCCTGAACACTGGGTTTTGTTAACATTTCAGGGACCCAACCGGACCCATCTTTTTCCTCACATTTCCTACCCGTAGGTGGGCTTTTCTATGAGCACTCACCTTCCTGCATCTCCCTTTCCCTCAAGCAAAAACCAGGAGCTGAGCGTTTTCTACACCCCATGCTGCACAGCCATCACGACTGACGCCTGGAAAGGAGTCATCTGCAGGACTCACAAGTCTGTCAAACTACACAGCAAGACAAAAGACAAAGAATAAATCCCCAAACCTAAAAGTTTCACGTCTATTTGGGATGCCTCAGGCTGGTAAATGCCCTGGTGCCGCACGTCAAAGCGGAAAGCAAAGCTGTGTCGCATGATCATGCTCTCCAAAATGGTGTCAAACCACCAGAGCCACAGCAATTTGTAACTGCACTTGCTCTAATGAGTTTTCTTCTAGTAGCATCTTCAAAAGAAATGAAAAGCCCTTATCCCAAGACACCACTTCAAAACAGGAATCACCCAGAGGAAGGCTCCTCTGCAACTCAGCTTCCAGGAAGAAAAGAAAGAGAAAAGGCTGAGGACTTATGTAAAGCCGTTAGCGAGCACTAACAAGAGCGAGGGTTTGGTTACATTCCTCCTGAGTTTTTGCTGCCCTTCCAAACTTACAGAGTAATTTCAGAGAAGATCTGGAGAGGCTGAGCAGGGTTTGAGCCCAAATTTCCTAGTAACAAGCAGCTGCCCCTGACACGTACACAGAAATGTGTGGCCAGACCTGATGCCAACAGATGTGTTTGGGCAAGAGGTTTGGTTCCGCTCAGTGTCCCTCCCTCAATGCTGCTCTGACCATGGTCCTTGTTCTCCTAAACCTTTTGAGAGCCAGAAGCATTTTCTACTTGGTGTTCAGAACATTTAAAACATGAGCAGATACATCAGACCAAGAAGATGAAAGGAGGACTCAGTTAGACTCTGTTCACAGCACTGTTCTGGCTTTAGGAGATTTTTTCTTCCAAGCCTTAACTCACAGCATCCCGAGCATCTACAGAAACAACAGGTTTGGTTTAAATCCATCAATCCACACAAAGTCTCCTGGGCAAGTTAAACACACACAGTCATATCATTGCAAGTTTTTTTCCCTCCTCTCTCTCTCTCTCTCTCTCATTTTTGCCCTCTTCGCTGTATGAAATTCTTCCCTGCAGGGCTGAGCATTTGCCCAGGCAGTGCCTATAGTACCACCGGTGAATAATCTCCATGGACACAACCTAAACTTGCACTTCCAGGTGTAACATACTATATTTACCTCTAATATCTTACAGGAAACTTAAGGAGAATTCCTTCTATACAGATTTTTTAGAGTAAGACTGTTCACTAGAGACCTGAAAACTCACAGATCTCAGGAAAACTAGTCTCCATTTGGCTCTTAGAGAAAAGAGCTTATTTTGTCTCTTTTGTGTTGTCTCTCAAATTCCTCCAATCCAGCTCTAAAGTAGAAATCACCCACACAGCTCAGGGCTTTCTCGAGAGGCTCATGAATTTGCTGAAGGCAGTTTCTATATCGAAGAGACTTCAGAAAATGAGATTTTGCAGGAGCAACTGGATTACACAGCATTTCTTATTTAGTCCTGGAAATAACTGTGTTTGCAATAGCAGAAGTGCAACTTCAAAAAGAGAATGGAAAAATCTATTTATAAAGAACAAAACTGCCATTAGAACAAATTAGCTGTTAATTTTAAAAGCTGTGGGGTTTTTTATTTTTAATGTTTTATGGAAAAAATGAGGAATCAGCATTTATCTTCCCTGCATTTCAAGATCCAAGATTAAACCCTGCTTAGCAGGCTGCACTAACAACACTACCAACACTGGAGTGTGACAAGGGGTAAACCTGTCTCCTCTTGTTTAATAAACGAGCTAGAGGCAAAAAAATGCAAAATATAATATCAAAGCCCACAGGAAGCATTGCCACTCTCTAACGTGGCAGTCTGGGTTCACCAAGGTGACAGCTTGCAAGGAGCAGGGACACAGAACGGCTGGAATCGACCCAACAGCTTCCACACCCCAGAACCTCCCTCCCCAAACCCCTCACCTCCATCTCCGTGGGACTGAAGTAGTTTTATAGCATTTGTCTTTGGGAGGGGGAAGCATGTGCAATAACTAAGTAGATTTATTTCTGAACACAAGTTTGAATTTCATCTTCTTCTACAAGACTTGACTGAAAAAAAAAAAATAGAGATTTCACATTAATTTGCTGATACATATAAGAACTACCCATCATTTTGTCTTTATGAGACTTTTACCGTGCCTTCATTGTCCTACACCGCCTGTAGCGGGTATGGGCACCTAAAGCACTTCCACGAGACTGTTGCTGTTTCCGCAGCCACCACTCACGCTACAGCAGCTGAGTCTCTGCTTACTCAGAGCGCCCCTTTGATGACAGCCAAAACCAAATCATACCTCAAGCAGGAGGCAGGTGGGCTCCAGGTGACGTACGGCAACAGAGCTGCCCACGAGCACCCTCTGGATGTGTTGCCTTACTGCTTTCATCCTGCTTCTCTTCCCTCCAGCACAGCACCAGCAAGCACCACTCAAACAGCAATACAGAGAGTTAATCAATTAAACAAAGAATGGATTGACCCGCTATAAACCTACTTCGCAGCTAGAGCTGGTCTGGCTTGTTCGCAGTTTCCCCAGTCACAAATATTTAAGGGAAACATTGTGGCTAACACAGCAAAAATTCTGGATGAAAGAGAATTTAACAACATGCTTCTCTCATGTGATTTTCTGTAGATCTGTCTTCGTTTCTCACACTAACGTGAATACTTTTAGTGTTCTTCACGAGCAGAGCTCCTTGAACAGAACTGCTCACAGCGGGATCGCCCAAGAGCAACCGCTTGTTCTAGATCAGGTGTGAGCATTCTGCCCAGAAAACGGGACACTGTTGTGATGCTGGTTTCTTGCCACCCTTAGAAGAGCAGATGATTACCACTCCAGCACCAACTTAAGGTAGTAGTGGAAAAAAAACCCAAACAAACCAACCATATCTTGCCTTGCAAGATATCTCTGCTGGGGTAGATTTCCTGCCTCCAGATTTTTGGAATGAAATTTCAGGCTGGTTTTCTCACCATTTCAAATGTTACTGTTCTTGGTGGCTGCAAGAACTGGACCTCCACATGCCCTACAACCACCACCCGCCGATGAAACTGCGGCCTCAGACTCACCTTCAGAAGCGCGTAGCAGGGTCAACAGAATCCCCAGAGTGGGTTTGCACTCAACTATAGCTAAAAAAATGTTGCTTAGAAAAATATTTGTACAGCACACTTGAACATGTGGCCCTGTAAGGCAGTTAACAAAACAATGTATTTTAAAAGACTGTGATGCAAACTGCCTGGAAATGGTAAAACACCGAAGCACCTATCACACAGGTATTGTACGTGTTTGTGCTCAGGCTGTGTTGTCTTCTGTTAAGGCTTTCTCCCTCTTTTTAATGTGAATGTGCCCCAAGAACTCAATCAGCCAGAGGATTCTTATTCGGAATCTTGAGTTCTAGCCCTTTGACTGTGCTGGACTTCCGAGACCTCTCAGGATGGTTTTAGAGGAAAATACTAAATGCTAATAGACTAAATATAGAAACATAGAGCAAAGCCAGACTGCGTGTTTTAATCTACCTGCATGTTATGGTTTGGTGGACCCTCAACAATTTATTGTCGTTTAGACAATTATTCTACCACCCGATGACCCCTCCCCACCCAGGAAGGAGAATCAGGAAAAAAACAAAGAAACCCGGGGGTTGAAATACAGATTTAGTAGAGTAAAACTAAATAATTAACATTAATAACACTAAAGAACCAATATTAATCCTGATACCAATATAAAATATACAAGGATTATCCTCAGCCCATTCTATCCGTAGGAAGCCGGGCACTCCCAGCAATGGACAGCCAATGTGGGACACTGTGAGCACTACGGCTTTGGGAGGAAAGAAAGGGCTCAGGGCTCCGGCACCGGGGCAGTCAGGATCGCAGCCATCAAGGGAGAGAGAGAACTTCTCAGCAAATTTTCTAATTTCTACTGAATGTGACATTCAGGGTACAAAATGAATGTCGCCCAGCTTGAGTCAAGTGCCCAGGTCTTGCTCCTCCTTGTCCCCACACCTGCCTAGCTGGAAAACACCGAGACCTTGAAACCTACACATCATAGCTGGCTATAAAGTAAATACTCTCACAAATTCGGACACAAGAGTCTTCTAAAAGTGCAGTTTTCCCAAGCATTAGAAGAGACTTTAATGAAAAGTAAAATTACTGAAAGATAAATTCATCCTGTGTTGCTCAAACCAGGACACTGCAACAAATGGCTAGGACATACTTGAGGCATGACACACCACCTTCCCCAGCGTGTCTGAAAACCTGGGCACACAGTCCCCTTCACCTCGGTAGGGGACAACACACATGGTAAGAGCTAGAAGGAACAGAGATGTCAAAATGATGCTTCTTATGAGGCTACAGGACTTTTCTTCCAACTCGCAGGAGTTGGAAAGTCATGGAAAAGAACAACTGAACAGAACATCCGGGAGAAGCAGTAAGACGTTAGGACTCACAAAGTACTGTCCTTTCAGTTGCTTTGGTGATGGTTTTATGCTGTGGGAATTAACAGTTGGGGTTTTTTTTCCCCAAAAAATTTAGTTTCTACTGTTGCTGTTCCCACAGCACAACAGGAATTCCGGGGACAGACACTAGACAGCTTGCACGAGTCTCCTACCTCCACTCTATAGCTTGCGTAGGCTTTGTTTTTCAGTCGAGGTACACTGCTTTCCAACATGCAGCTTTCTTCTCCTTTGCTATTAAATTTGCGAGTGGTTGGAAGGAGAATTCACACTACAGAGCTAGACAACCACCTTTGCTGTGCCTGTATGATAAAAATGCAGAGGATGACATTTCTTTACTTCAAAGCTTATACACAGATCTCCAAAACTAAGGGGAATGATGGTTTGTGTTGAATGGTACCAACCCGAAGCGCTAAACGCTATTAGCGTAAGCCAATTCTCTCTCTCGCCAATACTAATTGAGCAGTAAGATGATGCAGTATCTAAAAACATTTACATTTAACTGAGTGGCTGACAATTCACAGGTACTTTGGGACTTTTTACAAATGCCTCAGTGCTCACAGAAGAAGATAGCTTGCTCTGCATCCTAAACCAGAAGATTAACAGTGCTTAAGATTTAAAGGGAAATTAGAGCCAGTATCATCACTGAGTGTGGTCCAATGATTTTTTTTTGTACACTAGCAGTGTCTGGAAAACATGCGCTCTAAATCACATAGGCCAAAATACTGAATTTGGCAAGTTAAATGCAATCAGCATTTCCACCAAGTGCTTACTTCGGGAAAGCTATTTGGAAAAGCCTGATTCAGTGCACTGACTTGACACTCCAGTCACCAATATCCTCTGACCAGAGTATCTATAGTAAAAGTAACTTCCCAAGTCTTCCTAACTTCTACGAAACAGGTTTTCTAGATGAGCAGGATTTCTTGGGATGGTGTCAAGAGAAGGTACAGTCCTTGGCTACAACGGGGCAGAGAGCACTCCGGGACAAGAAAGGCAGATTTCTCTTGGCACACGATATAGGACACTCAACATTTAATTACTTTAAATGCCAGTGAGGTATTTGCTTTTTACGTAGCAGTGAACAGAAGTAGCCTCTGACTCATTTAACACACAATGCAGGTTGGAGCAGGGGTGGAAGAGGTGTGTTTTGCCCAAAGCTTTTTTTTTTTTCTCCTTCTGAAAAAAACATAAATTAATAATTTCACAGGTTACTTTGGCTACCTACTCAGAGAGACGTAATTATCAACTGTCACTAGACCTCCAAATTCCCCAGAAAGACTAGTAAGATTCAGAAAAGCTCTTCAATTCATAAAATAATGATTTAAAACTTTTAATAACCAAGATATTTTTTTTATACTTATATAGAAAGCTATTAATGCAAGCCCATAAAAAGTTTCTGGAAAGCCAACAAGCCGCTGCAACACAATGTGAGATGTTACAAGTTAGACTGTATCATCTAGATAATACTATCATAATAAATCTTCTGGGATCTTCACATGGCAATCGTTTTGGAAGCAAAAACATCAAAACAGTATCAGGAGATATTAAAAAAAAAAAACTACCGGAGTGATTGGATCCTCCTTCATTTACTGCAGTTGCACATTCAAAAGAAAAAAGCTATTATTCTTGAGAAGGAGAGAACTTCACAGAGTATTACTGCAAGGTGGCAGCCTGGTAGCCAAATTAAATCCCAAAGCAGGCAGCACAGACAGGATCAAGCAGTATCAACACTTTTGTTTCAGTTTTATACTAAACAAATAATGTGTCCTTTCTGTAGTTCTTGTATGGATATGCCTGTGGAATTGGGATTCAGTATTTTTGTACTCATCCTGCCAAAAAAGAGATTTCTTTTAATTTGTGCACACGACCAATTACTACTTCAACCTCTATTTCTGTAGTATCTTGGTAAACAAGAAAAAAGTTTTCTTCCCGTCAATCTTCAAAAATAAGGCTAACAGACAGTAAAAGAACAGCTCACTAAACTTTTCGATTTCCATTTTATTGGAACAGTACTTGAGTTTCAAGAGATATGCGAACAGCCTTCATTTCAATGAAAAGGCTATCGGTCATCAGTTTAAAGCTCTACACATCCAGACATGATGACGGTTGTTTGAAAACATTATGGTCGGCCACAATGGTAAAAAAACCCCCAAAACCCACACAAAAAACCCAACCACCCCCAACATAGTAAGAGTGTTGCTTAAGTCTTACAGATACACATTTTTTTGTACTACACATTTAAATATTTTTATAAATACCAACAAATTGTTACTGTTTTGGCTGGCTGCATTCTACAAGAAAAAAGAACTCTTAAATTAAGTTAATGAAATTATTTAGCCTCTGCTTCCGAGAACACTGCAGCTTTTGCATTACCAAAAAGCTGTAGAGAAGTATTTTTAAAATTACAAGATCACATTTGTATGAGGAGGAATATGTACATGGTCAGGCATCAGCATTGAGAGTTACAAGAACTCATAAATCAACCCTTGTAAACAAGTATTTGAGACGTATTTGAGAGAGAAAGGAAATCAGAAAAATCTGTAGGGGTTTTTTTGTTTTGTTTATTGAAATATGAGCAGCAGTATGCAAAAAATATCTTTAAAAACATAACATAGCAAAACCTAATAATTTTAAAATTAACAAAATAAAAAGATGTTTAGAGTTAAACGACAAAACTCATTGCTAGAACTGTGTTTCCTACAATGTAAACAAAAGCATAAAGGTTATGCTTGCAACAAACACAGAAGCAGGTTTATAGAGCAGCACAATAAAGCAACATTATGTTTAATCTGATGGTTTGGTCTATTGATTTGAATTCAGAATGGGTTACCTTCCTAAGCAGAAACTTCACAACTACAAAAAAAAGTTAGTCACATGTTTATCTTTTGAAGCAAAACATTTAGAAAATGTTTTGATTTGTTTTTTTGTTTGTTGTGGGGTTTTTTTTGTTGTTTTTTTTTTGTTTGTTTTTTTAAAAACCATCACTAGCAACACTTTGGGCAACTGAAACAGTATCTTGAAAAAAATTATTTCAAACTATGGAGAAAGCCTAACATATTTTAATGTTCTCTAGACTTACACTGCAGGAATATCTGCCCAAGAATCGACAGCTTTCACACTGTAATACTGTGGAGGGGAAAAAAAAAATAAAAAAATCATAGCTTCAAGCAAAACCCAAAAGAATTCCAGTATTTTACACAATTCCATACCGAATCATAACACATGGGCTGTTTCATCATTCTTTTGACTAATTAGCTATTCTGTTAGATTTGTCCCTCATTGGTCAGTCATACTAGAAAGTTTTATTTTGGTCCTATACATACTATAACCCAATGTCGTCCCTTCATGTACAACTACTTCATGCCTAATGCAATTAAATGAACGTAATACTTATGCAAGGCACTGGATTGACTGCCAGCAAGACTGAAGGTCTCTAAGGAGGAATAGCCAAGCTACCGTTTTATCTTAGTGACTATAAAAGCAAACCCAGAAAGAACTTCAGTATATGCCTATTCAAGGCTCTTTGCTGGTATCGCCAATGCTGTTAGTTAATGCAGTGGTTGGTGCAAAGTAGAAAGATGCCCAAAAAGAAGAAAATACTTACGCTACAAAAGCCAAAACAGTTTTCACTGAAAAGTAACATTCAGTCTAAGCTGGGCTACACCAGAAAGGCTCCCTCTTCCACTACCAGACTGGGTGATTCAATTTCTCCATCCCTCCATCTAGATCAAGAAGTGACTTACACACAAGCATGCTGCAACAGAAGCAGCACTCTCTGCTATCACTGTACTTAAAACATCATTAGAGTCAAACAGTTCTCCATCCAATCCATCTGTGCACTGAAATCTTAATTTTGTACCAGCAGCACAGATGAACCAAACATGATTAGGAACACCATGAACAAGTAGCACACAAAATTTGCTAACTAGAAAGCTCTCAAAAGGCCTAATTAAAGAGAACAGAAAAGTAGAACATAGACAAATCTTACTGGGTCTGCTCCTGCAAGCCTACCCTGGCAAAATCAGCAGTCACAAGGATATCCCCAGCCCTGCACACATTACAGTTCAAGAATATGTACACAAGCAGAAAAATGCCAGAGTACTTTAACACTTAATGAAAGCATCAGAAGTGGGTTAACTGGATATTACTATAGAAATTATGGTTCAGTGCATGGGTAGCCAATCTAACCACAATACTAGCACTAAGCACCAGCTCTGGCTCATGAACACCCACTTCAGCACCCATTCTTGAGTCATTTAGTTGGCCACATCTAAACATACAAATGAACAGAGATGAAGCCAGGTGAAAAACATTTTGGATAAAGTAAAATCTTGTACCTACAACTGGGATCTTTCCTTAATCCAATGTGCCATGACATTTATTATAAAAGCCAGTCAAGGAAAAAAAAAAAACCTGTAGTGTCAAATATACATATTCAGCAACTCGACAAGTCAGGCCCAGGGAGAAGAAAACAGAAGACTGATCCTGTGGCCAGCTGACTTTACATCTTATTTGATAAAAAGAACCATCTGTGGATTGCAGTTCCAAAGAATGAAAGAGAAGACCCCAAAGGTGACCAGAAAATAATGTTATTCCCCTTCTCCTGAAGATGCACTTGCTTGCTTTTAAACACATTTGAGAAACTGGTTAAAAAAAAAAAAAAAAAAAAAACCAAAACGCCCAAAACCCAAGTAATATAGAAATTCCTGTACAAGAGAACATTAGGGTTCTGCAGAAGTGTTACAGTTTATTCCTTTAAGGCATTTCATAAGAAACATTTTAATGACACGTAAACAATTTTATTCCTTTAAGATCATTTGTTACTTAGGTACCATATGATACATGATTTCCACATTTGAGAAAAAACTGTCATTCAATAGAAGACACAGGAACTTGTGTAAGCAATCATTGTCTGAGGATTGCAGTAATTAACTGCAACACATCTTTTAATAAGTATTTGCATTTTAGAGTTTTCAGCCTCTCCCCCAAACACTGAACCCTTTTCTGAAGAGGTGTGCGAGAAAAAGGAGGGTGAGAAGTTAAAAATACAATATGTCTTTTTCTGCATGCAAATAAATTTTGTACATAATTCACTTCTAATTCTCTTAGAATATTTCTTTCAGCCTCCTTTTTTATTAAAGGGGAAAAATACGCATACATTATTTAAATGATTTCTTTTAGTGTTTAGTACAGTGTTTAAATTCTCTACTGAGTAATACAACAGCACAGGCAACAGGATTCCTTACATGTGAGAGAGAGATTTCATCATATTAATGCAGTCCTTCAATCCCATAAAGCTGCCAACTACAGTTACGAGTCTTCTGATTGAACATCTGCCATCAGCAACAGGATCAAGACCACTGTTTCATGTAGGCTACAAAGAAGTGATTACTTTTGGTCATTACCAACAGGTCTGTATTAAATTACATGATCTGCAAGTAAAAGCTTCTGCATTCAGTAACTAATTTGCTAAGCCACTCACAGTCTTCAAAGAGACTCAAACTCATACTGAAAGTGAATTAAATACAGTGTAATCACTAATACTGCGTAATGTCTACTGAGAGATTAAAAAGGCCTAACACAGATCAATTCCAGACAGGTAAAATAAACAGCTAGAACACCAAAAAGAAAACAAAAAACTTACTCCTTCCAAAAAGTAGTAAGCACTGCCATTTACAAATAGTAGTGTTTATGTTAAAATAGAGAAGGGTACCTAAAAAGAAATAGCCTTGGCAACCAAATCCAACCAGTATGAGTGTAAATCAAAGCAAAACAAGAATTACTACTCCAGAAATGTGCAAGATGTTTACCTTGTATCAATTACTATTTAAAATGGTGGTTAAGAGATATTACAAAACTGAAGTGGGAAAAGGCTACAAACTGCTATTCTGCATTAATATACAGTGTGTTTATGACAGCATTTTCCAATAGACAATATAAGTGTTCTTATACCACTCCAATATTTGTAAAAAGTGTATTTCATGTGTACACTTTAAAAAAAATCACATTGTTCATTCTGAGGCAAATTAGCCATAATAAGTCTAATTTTACTTCTGACAGATGTCAACCTTAAGATGTTAAACAACTATGCCAAAAATACAGCTTGCAAGCTGGAGCTGCACATGTTCAAACAGTTTCATAAACCTTAAAAAAAATCCCAAACTATGATATGTATTTATTTTCTGAAGTCAGTCTTCATAATTCTTGTCCCTACAGGACAAAAAGAAAAAATTTTCCAGTTAAGACATATGCCTGTAAGTTCTAGGGGAAGGAGGGGAAAGGTGTTCTGAATTTTTCAATAGACTTTTTTTTTCCCTTAGGGCTCAACTGCTACTTAAGCATCACAAGAACAAATTGAAATGTAAAACTGATTAGCTATACACAATGGAATTGGTCACAAAGGGATTTTAAAAAAAAAAAAAGTTAAACCATAAGATCCATTCTCCATATAGCTCACAGTATCCACACTGGAAGTTTCTCTAGAATTAGATTAAGTTCACTAAAAATAACGCTGAAGATAGAATTTCAGCACTATGAAACAGATGAGATGGGATTAAGAGGAGAACCCATTTGTGTAAGTACTTTATCCAGCCACTGGAGAGGCCCATGAAGATGAATTTCTATCCAGCATGGGGTGCTTGTGACATCTTGTCGGTGATATTCAGCTCCCCAGCCCTATAAAAATGAACAAAACGTTATCAATCAAGTTGAGAACATGCTTGTCTTTCAAAATAACTGTACTAACAAGAAGCAGAAAATCACATTCTAAGATCTGAAGGTAACTCACAATCTAGCAACATTTCTTATCTAAAGGAAAAAAACTTGAGGCTGGGAAGGAATGGGAGGGAAGCTGCACCTGGAAGCCTGAATCAAGTCTTGTCTGCTGCAGACTTGGAGTGACTACACAAGCTCCTCTGTGGAACACACTGCTGACTTGAGAATGACTATGGCCACATCTCTTTGTTTCTCCCTCCTACTCCCTATCCTCCACACTCTCAAACTGAGCAGTATTTATCATAACTGACAAAACAAACAAGACACCTTTTGGACAAGATGTAAAAAAACCCTGGAAGGCCCAAGTCTAGACTCCATGCTAAATCTGAAACGGACAGCATCTTGATTAAACAATGTTGAGAAAACAGTACCGTGAGAATAACAGCACAGTTTGATTTCAGAAATTCAAATCATGTCTTTTTTCCATAATCTTTTTTTTAAAAAAAACTATGTTAATATCTTTGAAGGAGTTGCAATTTTTTCTGCAATCACTTATGCTCCTCTCATATTCTTTTAGTGGTCTTGCAGTTCACCTTGTTCCTTCGTATTTAGATCATGAGCTCAAATCTTCTTTAATAACATTACAGCAATCGCAATGATTAAATCCCTGTCCTGATTACTGAAGTAACTAAATACATAGCTAACATTCAATAAAGCAACCTGTGCTTTTCCTTTCTTGCATCGATTTCGCTCTCCCCAAATTAACTATTTTCAACATACTTATCATTGAAAAGAACCATATCAGGTCAGAATAGCTTTGCTACGTTCTTACAGTGCTAATGTAATTACTGCTGAATACCCAAATCCACAATAAATTTAAATGCCCTCAAAGTAATTTGTTTACCTTTACAAAACTCATTCGAATGGTGCACATTTTGGTGAGCTCATATACTGCTTCAAATCCATGGTTGACAGACTGAGCCAAAAGCTGAGCAAATTCCTGATTGTTAAAAATTTTCAGACTGCATCCACTAGGAATCTTGCATACAGTTGTTGGATGAAAGCCATGGTGGTAGTTGCAGTTCCTGCTCTGTACAAATATGCTGCTATCACTTAAACACTCAGCATAGACTTCCCCACCAACATAGTAGAGATGAACTCCTTGAAAACAAAGATAAAAATGTTTCAAATACTTTTATTTCCAAAAATATACTACTTAATACGATCCCCTTGAAATCAGAGACAGCAGATTTTCTGTTTGAGGACCTTTTCAGAAAAGCTGTTTTGCCCAAACTACAACATACTTTCTCATTTCAAAATACAGTAGGCTTCATTATACATCAGCCACTAGATGTCCTTCTCTCATCAATTACAGATTAGAATGAAAAAACTACTTCCACACATCAACAGTTATTTCAAGCTATTCTCCTAGAGAACTTATGTGGATTTTAAAACTTCAGTTTTATAAAACTGTTAGCTTCTGCCTCTGGCAATTCCAACAGACATAAAAATGTCCTGGGAGAAGGGGCAGTGATAGACATGAATGAGAAAGTATATTCATAGTTTGCCCTGATTTTCAATGTATTTTTATCAAGCAAAAAGAGAGGTAAGTCCAATTAGTTGCACAATTTAAATACCACCAGGCTTTACAGACCTTAAAATTAACAATGCCCCTAGATTTACCACATCTTCCTGGATTCAGCTACGTACTGACCATGATAACTGAACAGCACTGTAAGTGCCTCCCATCCCTTTATGTTCTGAAGCCTGTATAAAACTATTACTGACTAAAAATTAGTATATAAAAGCTGCTGATCCTTTCAGCATCCAAATACAGGTTCTCACTGCTACTTCAGTTGAGATACCTCCTTCCTCTCGGATCTCCCTTTCACCCACCCACCACTGCTATATGGTTGAGATACAGTTCAGTTTAAGGCCTCCTTGCAATAACCTGGAATCCACAGCAGACTATCCCGTGGTTTGCCAGATGAGGCTGCAGCAATTCAACAGATGCAAGTTTATTTTTCAGACATCAGCAACTGTTGTGAACATTGCTACAGTCACTCGGAACTAAGGTAGGATGAAGGTTACACAGAGGAACCATTGGTTTCATCAACTATAAGCAGCTATCAGAAAATCTGGGGTGGGCAAAAATGAGTTTTTCACAACACAACCCTATTCATTTAAAAAGACAAAGACCACAATTGCTAGCTAAGTTCTTTTGGGTAAAGACCTTTCAACAGATTTCTGAAGAGGGGAGCTGGGTAGTGCAACAGTCTGGGAAGAACACAAGATACTTCAAAAATAATCCAGTGCACAATTAGCAGTCACTTATGCTTGCAATGTAACCTCCTACAGAAAAAACCTTAGGAAATAGGATTAGGTAGTTTTAACGAGGCAAAAACCCAAGACCTTCCGAACAAAAGCCATAAATAAATAGTATTTTACCCCAAAACAATCTTAATTGTTCTCAGAACTGTTACCATAAAGCAAAATTTTAGTTTAATAATTAGTATTAGAGATGTAGACATTTTAAAGCTCACTGCAGTCAATACTACTCTACAACACGTTGGATCCTTGTTCCATTGCTGACCTTAGGTGGATGTGCAAGATTCCTCTGCTAGTACCATCGAAAGCAGCAAGTCAAAACAAAAGAACCTGACAAACAATCCATGCCCCCAGAAATCAGCTGTTCCCCCTTTATAACAATAAATTTTCTTGAACAACAGAATTGCAGAGACAAGTTTCCAACAGCTATTAATATATCTTGTGGTCTCCAGAGAATCTGCAAAATTTTGCCATGTTTATAGTAGTTTCTAATTAAAGGACTCGTAAGGGACAGGATAGGTCTTGAAAAGATACTACAAGGAACAGTGACTTTCATTTAAAGAAACAAAGCAAAAACAGCTGAAGACCAACTGTACCAAATGCTTTTGGCTGTTAAAAAGGCCTTTAGATATGCACAACAGAAACATGGTTCTCTCCTCAGGACTGACTTGGTTACAAAAAAGGAGATATTCAGAAAAGGAGTACTACATTTTAAGGTAATATAAGCACATACCATCAAAGATGAAAACCGTGCATCTGTATGTGCTATCAGTCAAGCAGTAGAGGAAAACTAGAAGATCTTGCAAAACCTGCTGTCTCCAGGAATCCCTCCCACACACATACACACCCCATGGATTCACTCAGACAAATGAGCCCTTGCAGTTTTGCATTAGCACTTCAAAGTCCTGCTGCCAACTCATGCAAGATACTTGAACATACTGTAGACAGCAGCGTAATACTTTGCATGAAAAACAAAATAAATAAAAAAATCTTTGATACACTGTAAAGTGGTATGAAGAATCTGATTTAAGTAGCAGATATAACATAGACTACCAGAAGTCCTGCAATATGTTTCTTGGTGCCAAAACACAAAATTCTACATACCATAACAAACATAACCATAACAAACAAACCCCCATAACAATATAGTTTGGTAAGGAAGATGCAATATAAGATGTAAGATGTAATATTTAATCTTCTAAATTAGTGCCAAAGAAAAATGTATGCAATTCCTAGACTAATTAGAATCAAACTATCCCTAAGTTGTCTTCAGATACTGGAGAGGTAGATAATCTATCGTGGATTACTTCTACTATTCTTATCTGATAATAATCACTGTTGCAGTACAGAGAAGTTGAAATAAAAACAAGGACTTAGCTTATCAATCATGCGTAACACAACTAAGCTTTACCTTTTCCAATATGTCGTCTAGTGTTCTCAATTGTTGAGTTGCGATTAACATTTGAGAGCAAACCTAAGCAGAACCTGTTTTTATTATTGGAGGGATCTGTAAACCCATCTACTAAGACACTTGTAGAAGATGCATGAAAAGCCTCCCCAACACGATTATTTAATTCGTAATACACAATCGAACACCAGTGTTTGGGTTCTTCGTAGGCAACAGGCTGAACATCTGAAAATAAGAAAAATGGAAAAGCCAGTTTACATAAATGTTAAAATATTAATCTAAAACTGTAAAGCAGGCCTTCCAGAATATCAACAGATAACTAAAAGCTTAGTCAACAGTTATGATGGGCAAGAACTTAAGATCTTAATGATTTTTAATTTCATGCATTTTAGCTAGTCTATTGATTTTATAATTATTTTCCTATTTTAAGCCTGATACTAAACAAAAAAAAAACCTACACAAAAAAATAGAGATGACTGATACCAGGTGAAACATGATTCTTCTGTCCACTTTTAAAAAAAATTGTTTTAACTGACATTTGGGGACTCAATTTTCAGACCCTTTGTGCATATACAAATCCAAGAGCAGGCAAAGGTGGCATAAAAGACTAATTCTGAGAAATGAAAAAAGTTCAACTTGTTGTAAGCCATACAATGCACCTCAGGCTTTAAAAGCAAGAGATGCAAATAAGCAAGGCAAGTTTTATTTCTCCATTCTTTCTGTTACAGCCCCAGTTTGCCTTGGAGGACTGTTTCCACTTACCAACAAGGTTTACTGCGCCATTTGAAGTTACTTGTTCAATTTGGTCATGAGTTGTAAGACGCCAAACTATGTTAATTTTACACTATACTATCCAACTTACCTCTGGTAGATATATTTGGCATGATTTGAGGGATCATTGTATTGCTTGTGTCCATAGACTGAGAATTATCCTGCCCCATTTGATCATCAGGGGGCATATATGCAGGAGGTGGAGTATCAGCTACAAGCATGAAAAAATAAAAATAAACCAGAATAAATCTCAACAATTTAGAATATTTATTTATTCATTCTACAGTTGTAAACACACAAAAATACTCTTGAACAAGAGTTGTTAAAGCATTTGGACCCATTTTCAAAGGACCCTGAAGACAAGCAAGCTAGCTGTCTTTACAGGAACCTCCTTCAATAGTTGGATTCTTACCTATAGGTCTAATAACAAGATTGGACGCTTGAGGAGAACTAAGAGATGTGCTTTTTCTTTTTGCCTTTTTTCTTTAACAACTGCACTCCTGCAGCTGCGCAAGAAGACTATAGTTCCCACTCCCCCCCCTCCCCAAACAATCATTAGCTTTCTCACCTAACCTTTTCTTCATGTTTAAAAAGGAAGTAGTAGTAGTAGAAATAACTATTTGCCATAGCATAACAAAGACCCAAACTAGTTGGGGTTTTTTTTGCTGCTTCTGTAGGCTGAGTTCATTACAAAAGTGTGGACCTCTGCATTCTTCCATTCAGCACAGTAGTCAGTGTACCAAAACGCTATTGTCCCCTATTTCAGAAATTCCCTCCAGATATCATTAATGCATCCATCCTAGTGATCATAGTCCTTATCCAAGGGGGATACCCCACTGAATGCGTACACTTTCTGTGGCACTGGGCAACCAGAAAGAACAAAGATGAGGCCACTGAGCTACCGGAAAAATAAATTATTTAATCTGTTAACTTCTTGGGTTTATAAACCACACCAATAACCAGAGATTCAATAAGGCTTCTTTCCTTTGCCCCTATCAATTGTTGTTTTGTCCCCTATTTTCACCCAAATCGGTTAAGTTCCTATCAAAAATTTGCTCTATTTTTTTTCAAGTTCAATACCACACGTAAGCATCTTTATTCAGAGAACGACATCAATAAACTTCTTGCTCAGCCTCTTGCATCTGCTTTCTTTTAATTGCTAGATATTCTTCTGAAGTATGTATGAGTTATTCTACATTGAAGCTGTGCAAAATAACTCACCACTACAGTATCTGTGACAAAAAACATTTGGAAATAAAAAATTATAGCAATTAACTCTGACCAGTGACAAAACTAGGAAGAAAACCTCCTAAAATGCAAACAGAAAAGCAACTTATTGCAAGTATCACAGATTACTGAGGTAGTAAGACACAACAGCATGTGATGTCTCAATTATTTTTATTAAGTTGACATTTAGGCTGTACTTACCTGGTAGCTGAAATGGACTAGATGGTCCAGAGCTAGCTGGGGAACTTGGGTAAGTGCTGCTCGCTGGAGAAGGTGGATAGGGACTGTTTGGTGAAATGGAAAATGGAGTGCTGTTGGGCTGCTGGAAAGAATCTGGAAATGTTGCGTTGTGTGGCATATGTGGTTCATTGTGGCTTAGGTTCCTGAACTGAACTAGTAGACTGTGCTGTGGATTGAATTCACTATGTCTAGGCACTAACACTGGAGGTAGAACTGAAAAAAAAAAACAAAACAAAAAACAAACAAAAAACAGGGAAACTTAGATTAAAAACTGAGATAGCAGGAAAGAGAGACAAATAATGTGCTCATCATGAAAATCTCAACACTAGCTGGAATGAAAAGAGGAGTAGGGGATTCATCTGTCATGCCTCTACCCCATCTTCGCTCCTTCATTTTTTTTACATTACGTTTCATGGAAGACTAACTTTACTCTCACAAAAATCAGAGCAGAAGCGCACTTATATTTCATGCAAACAGAAGCAGACCTTTTTTAAAAAAACAAACGGTCCACGCGTGGCACATAGCAAAGTACTGACTTAGAAGTGCAAAACTCACTGTACATGTACATTACCAAGTCAGTAAAAATGGAAATACAGTCTGTATCACTACAGTCAAACTATATAGTTACATATAGTCCTTTTAACTGAAGGCAAAATCCATACTACAATATACAACTATCGCTAAGCTGGAGTTTTAACGTAAATTCAAGAGTGCTGGAGTCCGGACTTCAAGTGCCACAGGAGAGCACTTGCGCACTACTGCTGGTTGCAGTAGAGTTGCGACCTTTTTGTGGAACAACGGAAGCAAGTTTTCTCTATACTTTCCAGAGCAATGTAGTTCATCTCTTCCACTCGTAACCACAGTCCTCCTCACCTTCTCCCATGGCAACATGCGTTAACAGCAGACTTGCTACCTGACACAAATTGATACGTACCTTGCTTTAACTGATCATGATTCTTGATTCTGTTCAGCTCTGCTGCCTGCTAATGGGAAATCAAGTGGGGAACATTGCACCCAAGAATTTTCATTTTTTTTTTTTTTTAATCTCCTCTATTTATGTCACTCATGGATGAAATACTAAGCCCCTGAAAGAAGGCTACCAAACTCCTTGCAAGGACTGATGTTTTTAAATAAGTTTCTCAAAGAAACGAGTCTTTTGATTACTGCTTTCCTATTTTCTTACAAATGAGGACTTTGCCACCAACTTTAAGGGTAGCTGCCTTAAAAAAACTGTGGGAAAAGTGTGATTTACCATGAAGAAAAACAGTTGGTATAGAATGGACAACACATCTCCCCAAAACCCCACCAGAAAAATACACTCTGAATGTTCCTCTTCCAAACTCCCCCATACACCAAATGTAATTTGTTATACAGTACTGGAGGAGGAGGGAGTCAACAAGGGTGGTTCCTGGATTTTGTTCAGTTTTTAGACAGCCATATTCAAACATACCTGGGCTCTCCACCCTCTTATAGTGGTATGGATTGATGCAGACTTCCTTCTGTTTAGATCCAAAAGGAAATTCACAAATATCCAATGGCTTCAGCTCATGATGGCTTTGTAGATCAGGCCAACGCCAAACACGACAGTAAATTACATGGGGAAGGCCTTTTCTGTGAGAAACTTGAAGTCGTCCATCTAAAGAGCGAGGAATAGTTACACACTTGCTGGGCTGTCCTGGACTGCTCAAGGCTTTCTCCAGTTCTTCCATAGCACCCTTTTTCTTTTTCAGCTTTTTTACCAAAGCATCAACAGCTTTTTCTGCCCATTTTTCCTCTTCATCTCCTTGTTTCCAGCCCAACAGACGCTTTACAGCTGGGCTAGTAAAGGAGAACAAACTGGCCATTGACGTCATTTGACACAAGTCTTCAAAAGGTTTGCTGGGTTTTGTCTGTTGGGGTTTTTTGTTTATTTGTTTTTCCAAATAAGTGTGAGTGTATACCAAAAGCAGTTATTGCCACCGATGAGGCTGACAAATGAACATATAGATGTCAACGATGAAGTCTTCACGTAAATATAATGATGGATTCCTCCAATTTAGTTCTATTAAAAAAATAAGTTTACATGTAATTAGTAAGCAAGTAAAGAATGTAGTAAAACAAAAAGGCAGATATTAAAAGAATGTTTCAACCCTAGCCATTGCACCTGATTCTGTTTCAAAACAAAATCCCAGAAGTACAAGGACCTGAACCCAAACCTACATAAAGTAAAATGTGATCAGAGTCCCCTGTTCTTGCATCACTGGTTAGTAGGAAAAAGGACAGTCAAGGTACCAAAGGGACAGCACGGTTTCTGTTAACAATGTTCCTTAAATCTGTGGGTTTCCTTCAGAAGACAGGCTCGGGGAACATGCCCTAAAGCTAGTGTTATATCCCTGTCACAGTGCTTCACCAGAAGACTTAAACTTGCTATGAAGAACCAGGGAAGAGGCGCGGTGGAACCAGTAGTTCCACAGCCAGTACTGCATAGAAGTACTCAGCTTCTCAGATGGATCTTTATTTCCCAAAAGGAGAAAATACTAAAGCATCTACTTGTTCTTGAGCTCTAATTAGGTACCCCATGTTTTCTGAAGATTATTAAAAAAATAGGAAGAAACTGTAGATAATTAAGAGAAAAACAAAAACACTTAAAAGAAAAACCCAATAAAAACCTCAAACCAGCTCTGCCCCAGACACTCAGAAAGGTGATCAACCTTTTCAGCTGTGGCTATTTTTATGCTGCACTTCCTTATATCTTTTTAGAAGAATATTTGAAGCACTGGATATTTTTAGCCTTTGGAAAAAAAAATAATTTTCTTTTCCCCAGAAAAAGAGGTGGCGGGGGAGGGGGGGAATGCATGCCAGAGTAAGTACTAGAAATGTGACCTCTACTACAAACTGCCTCAGAAAGGAGAGGAGCAGAACAACACTGTGCAGCTCAAACCGCTCATGAATGGTGGTGTTTTCTACCACTCACCAGCTCTAATGCAAATCCTCCCCCCCCAGTTTAAGGAGTAACGATGACAAGAGGAAATGATGTGCTGTGGCAACGAACTGATAAGAACTTGTAAAATCCCTTGTGAATACTAAATAAGCAAGTATAGACAATGAGCAGCTGGCAAAAAGCAAGAGCAGACCTAAAAGAAAGGATGTCAATAACAAAAGATGCTTCCTTTCTTGCTACAGAGACTGCCAAACAACATTGTCTCTCAACTTTTGATAAACCCTGGTGAATTAGAACACCTAACATACCCTGAGACACCAAATCTGCACATAAGAGAAAAAGGTGTGTGTGGGGGGAAAGCAAGACTTAAGTACCTCTGTGCAGCTTCTCTTAGATTGTTACCTTTAATCAAGGGGATCTTTTTTCCTCCCGTTTTTGATTAACTAAAAAGTCATCTGATAAGGCTTTTCTAAGTGTGTAGGCACATTTACAAGCTCACTCAGACACATGGATGGGTACTTGTAACACAGCCATATATTAAGCACCACCAGCCAAAGATACAGCAAACATCCCTAGACAAAGCATTTGTAATGTCCCACATGCAATCATCCCAGATTTTCTGCTGGGGGGTGGAAGGTGAGGCAAAGAGGGAACAGACCCAAGGACACTTGGCTACAATGAAGAGTGTAAGTTTAAAAACTGACAAACGCCTTTTATAGGAAAAAATCCAGTTATTTCACACAGTAGCTTAATCCCATTGGTAGTATGTTGACTATTTAGTTTTGTTTCCATAATACAGAAAAAACTGGGAAAAGCAAAACAAACAGGAAAAACTATTTGAAGATCTTTCCTTCTAAGCTCTCATAAAAAAACAAAATAAAAAATTAGAAAGAACGAGAGCCTCTCACTGCTTCAAAAAGTCCTTAGAAGAGAATATTGCAAAAAGAAAAGAACCAATTATGTATCCCCACATTTCTTCAGAAATAAGGACATATCTACACTTTAAGTATAAACTAAGTTCCCTAGAACTACATTACACATGAGAACCTTTGCACCCTTCAAAGTAACAGGAAATACATAAAGGGAGATAAACTTGGCCAAGAACACAGACTAAATTTATTCTTTTACTGAGGATAAAAGTTTAGTGTTCTAAAAAGTAAAAGCTGTTTACAGTCGCAATTAACTTACTTTCAAGCCTTGCGTACATTCAATAGCTGTGAGATATCAGCAGTTGCTCACACCCGTTAAAAAGGAAATGAACCCACCTAGAATCTCAGACCCAGCAAGAAGACAATTAAAAAGTTCTATTTCTGTTTCTCAGCTATGCTTTCAAAGAATCTTAAGAATCATCAAGGCAGACCATACACTAGAAACTCCTATATGTAAGTCGAGCTCCGAAGAGGTTTCAAGAAATGCCTGTTGCCACTCTGATCTATTCCATTACAGCTGTTCCATCTACATTATGCGACCAAGTCTACAGATCTACTATGATCATGTATAGTTTTTTCTTTATTGTGTTTTGGGTTGGGTTTTTTTTTGGGGGGGGTGTTTTTTGTTTTTGGTTTTTTTTTTTGGTATTTTGAACACAGTAACATGCAGCAACTAGGAACGAAATTTTAGTGGTTGTATATCATTTCAACATCATTTACCCACAAGTATGCTCATGGAATAAACAAGCTAACTAAAAGCAAAGAAAGCTGGAAGAGTTCTACTAAAATGATGCTTTGCAGTAACTAGTATTTGCCAGGCAAGTGTCAAGAGAATTTTGATAAATGACTGTTGTATAAACTATGATTTTAGAAATAATCTGCTTGGAATAAGTAATGTAATTAGCTTTAAAAGCTTTACATTAGTATGAATACCTATCAACAGAAGCAAAACCTAGTAGAACAAGTATTCCAGAAGCATCATAACAGATTTGATCAAAACTGTTTCAACTACTTAAAAGTTTCCACATACATGCTTGTACTGTAACCACTGAAAAATGAGACTGTTGAAATTCAAAACTCTAACAGCATTTACTGTAAATCCATTCTGGCCACCCATGAGGCTTTCAAGACTCTTCTGCTGAAGTGTGTTTTTACCTGTTCAAGAACAGCAAGGGCAAAAAAGAAACCCTGAAACAAACTGATAGGCTTTGAGAGGTACAAATGACATCGAATTTATCTCATAGGCCTTTTGGAAGTTCATTCTGGGAGGCAAAAATACTGAAGCTTTACAGCTTTTGCTTTTTCTTAAGAAAACAGAGTAGTATTAAAAAGCTTCATTAATTATTTGTAGACTAAGAGTGTTCCCTTCTTTGGAGCTCTTTAAGGTCACAAAGCAGTATGTTCAGGCATTTATGCAGAAACCAAACATTTTCATGTAGAAACTGCAACTCTTGTAGGGTTTTAAAATTTCTGAATGAATGGCATAAACCACATTTAGAACATTAACTTGCATTTGACGTAATTTCAGCAACTAATTTTTGAAAGGTTTCTAAGTAATCAAGACACCTGCTAGGAACAGCGTCACCGGATCATCTATATTTACAATCAATGTCTTCCGAGGCTTTAAAAGCGCATGTTATGAACTGTGATTGCAGTACAACAGTGCATCACCATAACATTTGAGCACAGAAACAAATGCTTTAAAAAGTCATATTTTCATTCATAGTTTTGAACAAATTACTGGTATTGTTGCACCTCTAGACACAGCTGGTAACAACTTCCATGGGAAAAAAGCTTTCTTGAATTTCCTTAAGAGGCAGAGGGTCTATTATGCATTACCTTCTTTTATTGAACAACTTTTCAGCTGAGCTACAAGAGAATACCGGCTGAAAAACATATTATCACATTTTAAAAAAAAAACAGTTTAAAACACTCTTTAAAGAGTGAGGGTAATGTATTGCATGGGGTAGCATGAGGGGGCTTTTAACGGATGAATATAAAAGGAAGTAATCGCTGTATCAAAATTAGACTTTGGGGCAGACATTATTTATACATTTAAAGTTCTTATTAATGACTACAGCGAATGGAAGGAAACTAGTTGTATGAACAGGTCCATTGTTTGAACCCCTTCTTAATACCTCATCAACCCAGCTAGATATAAACAAGGTTGGTTAAAAGCAGAACTTACAAACCGCATTTCATTTGTGAAGATGGGAGAGATAGACTAGCTTTCATCTACCATCACAAATACTAAGCAACTCAACTACCTCTTGGTTCCTCTTCTGAGATTTTCTTAGCCTACTATATTCAACTGGCAAGTTTAGCAGATTAATTTGATTCAAGGAATCTTCTTCTAGCTAAAAGGGCCTGAGTGGGACTCATAAAAGAGCAGGTCAATATAAAATTACACACGGTGTATTTATTTTAATGAGATGCATTTTTTATGTAATATCAATTGCAAACTATGCCATCAATTCCAAACTAATCTCCCACCTGCAAAATCTAATTTTAACCAAGCAACCCATCACCCCAAGCAGCATGGCAATGAACGATGCTTTTCACAAGCGTAAGAATAAAATGGCTAAGTACTACAGGGTCCTCATCCTTTCCTACTGCCAATACACTAAGCTTGTACTGCAAATGTACAAGCACTATTCTTTTCCTACTTAATTTACTTGTTTGCAAATTAAGAAAGCTTCCTGTAGCATCATATCCAATCTGAAATAAGGAACTTCACTGCTCATGATTAGAAGCTGTTTTTAGATTCAATTTCATAATATAAACAAACCACCACTTATAACTACACAATTGGTAGTTCATTAGAGCTGCTGCAGACTCGCAATTAAAACTGTGTTTTGCAGTCAGCTCTTGTGCCTAACTTTATTGCCCCTTCAAACTCAGAAATGTTCAAGTATTTTGACTCCATACACACGTTGACACATTACACATTCATACGGAAAGCTCAGAAACTCAATTACAGTATATTACAGCATATCACGCTACATTCAGTTATCAGTATCTTCTTTAAAACCACCTAAAACTGCGATCTCACACATCAATTTCACCTGGTTTTATTAAGGCCGTTCTTTCCTTATAAGTTTCCTGACAGGAATTGCGCAGGATTGTGCTTGGCTTTTATAATCATTTTCCCAAATCTGCATCTTACATTGTAGCCTAGCACAGGGTCCCAGGCAGTGGCATTCTTTACAGCCTTTTCTTGCGGACAAATATAGAAGAAACATTGGCTCCATAGTTTTTCCATGCACATCAAGGACAAAAGAAACCCTAAAGTTACAGAGTGGTTAAAGAATTTGAGCAATAAACTTGAAGGGCCTACATACTTCCCTTACATTGCCATAGCCTTTCAACAACAAAAATTTCTTTCAGTTATCCTGTGCAACATCTTAATTCATCTTTTTTTCCTCTTTCCCTTAAGGGTAAGTAAAAGATGAAAGGAGACTTTATGAACGATACCAAAAAAGTACTTGTGGTATTTTCATCAGAACTGGGCTTGCATATCCAAATACACAAGCAATTGACCAAAACCTATGATAAATGCTTTTATACTAGCACTAGATTTCTTGCTTCAAACATGCCTTGCAAGGCAATATATTCTAACTAATAATACGTGTAAACAAGAACACAAAAGAATTGTTTGGTATCTTCAACAATTTTACTAATTGTGACCGCTCTCCAAACAAAAAAATGTATTGACAACTTCAGACATGGCTTTCTCGCACAATACTTGTTCTTTTCATTTCCACATCTGTACATCATCTACCACAGCTTAAAAAAAAAAAAAAACTGAAGCATGTAACTCTGTCAGCTGAGAAGTATTTAACTAGCACTCTCTTAAAAGTAACATAACAAAAAACTCTGAGGCCAAGCACAAGCAGTAAGTAATGCATCGTACATGGAAGAACTGGTATCATAAAAGCCATATAGTTCAGATTACAAAAAACCAAAAGCATCACTTTTGCAAAGTCTTCTCAAAAATCACTTTTAAAAAAATACAATTGATAATGATTTATATCACAAAAGAGGTCCAGTCAGAAAGGGTTCACTAATAGAGCTCCCACGGCATTTCAAAAGCACCCTCACTTCCAACTGATGCCAAGAAAACCTCAGAAAAAGTGTAACCGAAGAATAAAAGTTTTGAATTTGTTCTGCATCATGGCAAAACTTGAATTTAACTGCGATACAAGGGAGGCGAGAGGGAGGGAGAAAAACCAAAAACTCCGAAAGCCTAAAGAAGTTAGTATCTATTTCTTAAGGCATCCACTTCAAACACAAAAATCCAATGCTCACATGGCCCTGGTCTCTGCAACTACTCTAATTACTGAGCAATTAGTTTTTGTACGAGTTCTCAAAAAACTACAAATTCCATCTTAGAATGAAAATCTCTCTCCCTCAAGTGTTTTGTCAGAACCATGCATTTTCTCACACTTCTGTTTCAGCTAATTGGCACTTTCCAACAGAAGCATTATGCTGAAAAATGCCATCATCAACAGTAGTCAGCACATCTGAAAGTCAGCCCTGAAACAGCCTCATGCTTTTAATGTTATTTAAGATCTACTCTAACCACAGCAGATAACAACAAGTTAGCATCCATTTCTTAATTAAAATTACTTACAAGAGCATCACTACATTTCTCTAAACATGAAAACAAAAGCCTGTGCCTCCACTGGTAGGCTGGTGGACACAGACATCCAGGTGGGTGATTAGGAATGACCTCAGTACTAGACCTGGAGGGAAAAATGGGACAGTAAAGGACATCTTATATTTTTCACAAACCCTAAAGTATGTTAAAAAACTAACAAGCTGGACAAAGCCTTCCAAAAATTTAGATGTTCATACGCAAGACCCTCATTAAAGAATAAGTTCCTAAATACCGCCACTAAAAACGTGAACTGGCAACAAAAAGCGTAACCTGAAAGCAAGGACTGTACAGACTTTCATAAAGCTTTAAAAGAGGGGAAGAAAAATAAAGATGTATATGTGTGCATACACTTCCACTCCAACTGAATTGCATTAAGACTGTGACAAGTTTACAAAAGCTACAGGATTTGGAGGGAACACTGACAATAGTAATTCAGCAAGCTTTTTTTCCCCTTCCACAGAATGAATGAATGGCAAAGTATTCTAAATTTGTCAGTTTGTGACATCCACTGACCCAGAATTCAGAGACACTACCTCATAGTTGGTGGATCAGTAGCAGCGATTCTGACAAAGATCCTCTGTCAAGGATGACAGTCCTGGCAGGCTCAACCTTGGTGGTAGGTCAGTAGGGATACAGACTTGGCAGGCGGCGTTCTGCACCTTGCCAACCCACACTGGTCAAGCATGATGAAGTGCCAGCCAAACTTTTCTACGTGGTCACAGGAACATGGCTAAAAAGGCTTCCAGAAAACAGTGCAGGAACTCGCACTGCGACTAATGATAACTGCAAAGGTCTTAAATTACTGTTCGACTTGCTTTTAATGAGCTGTTTACATCAACGTTAGCCATGAAATATCTGAAGTGTTGTCAGCTCACACAAGAACAAATCTTCATTCTGAGCACAAAATGCTCTCCTTACCTGTTGCTATAAAAAAATCATCTAAAGGCCTTTAAAGAAGAAACATTAACACATTAAAATTAATTTCAGCAAATCTATCCTAGACAAAAGTTGCATTTTAATCAACATGAAACATTTAACTGGCAGGGAAGGAAGAAACAGGGACTTGCATAGAACTGCCACAGCAGTATTTTTGCAGGTCTATAATACAGCCAAGAGCAACAAGAGTTTTTAGAGTTTTCTTTAGAGAACTATAAAGAAAATATAAGAGGACATTTTTCCGAAATTAAAAGCGTCCTCTGGAATATTAAAGATCACAACACAATTTGCAAAGACCATTCGAATAAACCCCAAAACATACACTACACTTAATAGAGCACAAGCACTCCATTTTGAGAGACAGAATTTCTTCCAGCTCAGATAACATTCTACCAACATGAAAACTCTGCACAGGACATCACGCATTCAAGTTGTAAGATTAAAAATCTGACTTCATAATGAGAATCAAGTAGTCCAGGGTCCACAGTTGTAGTTCCTTCAGGTTCCATCAGAGGCTACAACTCCAAACCTCAAACAAAAAACACCCACCACAGCTCTATGCAGCATCATAGCAGCACACCTTTTTGTTGTGATCTTCTGTCATCAAGAGAAAGAAATACAGAGAAAGCCCCTCTTTCTCCTTTCCCATTTCTTATCTCCATCATGACTGTCCATCTTGGGCTTCCACTAGGAAAGTTTTCTTTGGAAAAAAAGAAAATTCCTTCCTCAAGTGTATTTTCTCCACATTTGAAAGGAAAAGAAAGGTTTGACTAAGGCAGGTATCCCGATAAGCACATGGTTTGTTGGGGTTTTGTTTTGTTTTGCAAAAGGAAGTACCATTTAGCACTTAGCAGCAACTTCAAGGCCAAGTGAACAAAATTTTAAACATCAGAGGTAAGAGTAAACCACTATCAAACGGCAGGGATTAAGACATTAAATCCAACACCACCCTACACAGACAGAGCACTCTCAAAAGTTACAACACACTAATTATGAAACATCTTCAATTAAGTTATTTGCTGCTTCTATTAACTTCCACTACCACCAGCTGCCAACTTCACAAGTATTACAGCTTTTGATCAGCATGGGCACATGACTGCAACAGTGTGTTTGCACCTTTTCCCTCCCCTTCTCTTCAAATTCTGATTCCTCAGAATATCAGGATATTCTGTGCAGAACTTCCATAACCGAGATATACAACCAAAAATACTAATTTCAGTTTTCAGTATTTTAAAGCCACCCACGGAAGATAAATTATCTGAAATTAACAAAGGAATGAAAACCACCAAGAGATTTCATCTCCATCGCATACTGACAATCTAATGTCCCGTGACAAAACTTACAAGCTGATGCAAATTTTGACAGTTATTCCTCAGAGGTTTTGTTAAAGCAGAAAGCCCAAGTCATTCACTGAGTAAAATCTCTAAATCCCTACAGATTCCAGCAAAAGACTGAACAGCTATTATTGAACCTATCCAATAATATATTCAACAACTACTGCTGAATCAGTTCTTCCCTATCTCATTATACCGAGAAATACCTTCATTTAATTAGCTTAAAGTCACATCAGAAACTACACAACTGGAACAGAGCGCAGATCACTTGATTTCCAGTCTTGTGCTTTTAACCGCAAGACCATATTTCCTCTATTAAGTTTACAACCCGCAGAAAACAGAGATTGCCATTCTAAATCACTTAAGCGGTCCATCTGTTGTCAGGCAGCTGTCAGTACTGGATGCACGCACCAAGGGCCACGGTGGACAAGTGTGTGTGTGTGTGTGTGTGCCCTAACATCGCCTCCGCGGGGAAGCGCCTCTGAACCGAGGGATTTGAACCATGTGGGTTTGTTTCTCTCCCCTTTCCTTCGGTCGGGCCTTACTGCAGCTAAGAGCGGAGCTCCTCGTCTTAAAAAAAACCAAAAACCAAAAAAAAACCCCAACCACCGAGCCTCTTATTAGCGTTGCAACAGTTTGCTCCTACAGTTACGTGCACAGACTTATTTTTATCAGCACGAAGCGCGTTTTAGCAGCCCAGCAGCGCGGTCCCGCGCTCTCCTTCCCCTCCCGGGGCTGCTCCTTCCCCCACACGCCGTTCCCTGGCCCCCTCCCGCCCCCGGCCCGGCCCGATCCGGGACGCCCCAAACCCTGTCACCGCCGGGCCCGCGCGGCCGCGAAAGGCCTCGGCCCCTCCAAGTTTTCGAAAGGCTCCGTTCCCGCCCGCCCCCACCACGGGAACCCCGAACCGCAGCGCCCCGAGGCCGCTCGCCGCTGAGGAGACGCCGCTTCCCCCCGCCTCCCAACTCCCCGACTCACTGCCCCCCGCCCACCCCATCTCCGGGCGGCCCCGACCCACCCGGCACGAAGCGAGGCGGCCTCCCCGCCGGCGGCGGCGGCACAGAACCGGGTGTCCGTGAGGCTTGAGGCGCCGGCTGGGCCGCGGCCGCCCGCTCGCAACAAAACTTTATTGGGAGCCCGCGGAGGGGACAGCGGCGCGGCGGCGCCGGCGGGGCCAGCGCCGGGACCCGGATGTGAGCGGGAGGGAGGGAGGGAGGGGGAGCGCGCGGGCGGGATCCTGCGCGCCGCGCATGCGCAGCGCCGCCGGCGGGAGGAAGCGGACGCGGCGGGAAGGGCCGGGCCGGGCCGAGGGGGCCGCTGTGGGAAGGGAGTCAAGGCCTGTACCCGCGAAAGAAAGTAAAATAAACAAGAAAGCGAGGTGTTCGGCTTTGTTGTCGAAAAAGTAATTTACCCCAAGACGGAGGAATGAAAAAGCTGCCTCAAGCACGGCGCGGTCCTGCGGTGACCCCCTCTGAGGAACGCCTGCGACCAGGCCTGCCCAGGGCCCTGATGGCAGCCGCAGGGCGAAGGCCACAGTGCAGTGGCCAGCGTGCTGCTGAAGCTGAGATCCAGCACTTTCTCCTGTGCGGCTTTCCTTGCAGCTGCCACTGGCCCACCGGCCTTGGCCCTTGTGCTTGAGGGTTGTTTTGTAGCACTGGTTGGGTTTTATCTGCAGTGCTGAGGGACAGTTGCGGTCCTTCAGATGAACAGTTACTAAAACCACGTGGTAAAGCTTGAAGAAAACGCGTTAGCAGTGTTAGGAATGACTCTAGAAAGGACTGTACAGATGAGGATTTTTAGACTGTATATAATGCCAGTATGGGACAAACTCGTGCTTTCCTCACAATTATCTTCATCGCATGAAATGGAAATGACCACTATTTCCTCAAAGCTACTTTTTGATCAACACAGAAGAAAGTTTCAGAGAGGTAACAGGCCAGAACCACCTCCAACATGTCACAACAATGCCTGACCTTGATTAAGCATACAGCGGGCATAATTGTTCATTTCTTGTCATTTTTAACTAAGTAAATTGATTGCTACAAGGGTAAGTTAAAGAAGGTTTGAGTTCCAACATCATGACTTGATGTCAGAATGTTTTCATTTTTTAAATTGCCCTCCATATACAACTGACTTTTAGAACTTCAGACACCTAATTTTCTACTAGGTCTGATGAATGTACTACTTCCACTGAAATTGATAATAAAAATTATGTGTGCATTTAGAGGCCTCTCATCGTAGGGAAGGACTGGCAAAGTCTTGCTTCCCTTATAAAAGACAAGGATCCTTAGAGCAATGCGTGGAAGGCTGAACCACGTCCAGCTCTGCTTGTCATCACTCGGTTCACGAGCACGTGGATCTGCTCACCACAAAGTATGGTTGAGGCCCGAACTCTGATGGCATTGAGAAATTTAGCTTTATATGGGGAATGGGAACATCCACAATTGGGGGAAAGCACTTGACACTTCAGCCCACAAAGTGATTTTAAGAGGAAACTTCCTACAGGAAGATTACTTCACAACCCAAAGGCTGCCTTCCTCAGAGGTGGCCAATGAAAGCCTGTTTCAGGCACACCACTGAACTAAACTGAATCCTTGTCTGATCCACTACAGAAATTCCTATAGAAGAGTTTCTCCCTCTGGCAAAAACACCATGTAGGAACAGATATATGGGACAAAATCATAATTTGTACATAAATTTGTATCTGTGTTGTAGGACATGTAACTACACCATCTTGCAGCAGTTAAAAATCTGGCATACCAATTTCGTCTGGCATGCCAACTGAATCTTGCTATGGAAAAAAACATTAGAAACAAGCAAATGTAATGAAAACTGATTTTATATATACACATACATATATATATACAAATACATATATAGTTCAGCTAAAAAGAAACTGCATGAAACCCCTTGTTTTATTTGTGTAAATTATGGGTAACACAGCTGCAAAAAAAAAAAAAAGAGAAAGAACAAAAGAAGGAAAAGCAATGTAAAGTTTGTAGAAACAGGGACAAATATCCAGTGAGCCAAACTGAAGTTTCCATTTCAAATATATTTGAGCTTTGAATAAATTTTTTTCTGGTTCAAAACTATATGGCTCTTGATTATTTTTTATGTAAACAGAAGTTTTTAGCACCAGTGTACTCTGATCAGATCTATACACAGGTCAATTAATAGCCCAACAGGATATCTCTACTAAAGTTCATGACAGAGGTGAGGGAGCAAGGCTTTGGTGCAATTTATTCACAGAACAGAGCTAACCTTGGGGACTCCTATGTATCTCTGCACCAACAATTGTTCTGCTTTGGCCAGGCAGTCCAAAATATGGGACAAAAAAAACCTGTTGGTCTTTTTCCAAATCTTTTGTGTAACTTAATTAATAAACCAAGTAACAAACAACAAATTGGCAGCAGGCATTTTAGGTGTTGTTCATGTGCCAGCCGTGATGTCTCTATGAAACAAAATGTTCTCTTATTGAGAAGTTACAAAACAGTTGTATGTTGTCAGATGGAGCTTCAGCACAGAGCTCCGATGTGCTTCCTCTTGTGGAGGTTTTAAGAGCTCCAGTGATGAGGAAAGCTGAAGGTTTGCATGCAAGTGTATGGGAGAAGACAAGGAAAACTCTTAAGTTTTCCAAAACTAGGTTTTCCAAAATGTTCTCCATTTAAAACTGCAGGCAAGTTTGGTACGTGTGCTTGTAGCACACCACTCCTCAGAAAGCAGTGATTCTTAAGCACAATATACAGACTATTTTGGAGTTTGGTAATAATGAATAGGATCTACTGACTGAAAAAGAGTTTTCCTCTTTCTTTTGCCATTTTGTCACAGACTGATGTTGAATGGCCAAAGACCAAATGTCTAAAGTCAAGTTTTCTCATAGTCAACGAGACAGAGTAGAGGGCAAAGTAAATTACATTTGCTGTCTAATGATTCAAGTCTGTATATTCTTAAGGTCACAATAAAATTAACACTGCTTTCACTGCTGTCTACTTCATAAATGGTTTCTATCTCTTAAATCCCTAGCGCCACACTCTAGAGGGTCCACTCTAATAACATACCAAGTTCAGTAAAAGGCTCGCAACAAGGAGACTCAAGGCAGCCTGAACACGGTTTCCAGAAATCATGTGATTTCATGAATTCATGAATTTCACAACTTATGGAACCGTCAGTCCTTTTTTAGCATTGGCAAACCTAGATTTTCCAACACAGAGACATGCAGCTGTGATAACCCAAGGAGAAAGGACTAGCTAACTTTCTACTTACCTGAATGTTTTAATTATTAATTGTGTGTTCAGAGTCTGCAGGGACAACCGCACGTATGTTTATACTTTTGGTCCTGCCTTGTAAAGTCAACGAAAGTACAAGTACCTGTCGGACATTCCTTTGCGCACAGTCTAACAGCAATGAAGAGAGAAAACTGCCTTCTCATAAACCCACGTTACGGGAGATGTTTATGTTGGAGCTAGCTATAACCTTACAGTCTGATCAAAGTACAAAACAATCAACAGAAAAACTACCACCAGTTTGTTTCAGGCCTTGCATGGTTGAGAAGCAACCAAGAAGTTCAACAAGTATCTTAAATTACATTGTTTTGGTTTTTCTCTCCAGATTTTGAATATGATCCCTATAGTTCTTAATGAGATTTTTATTTGGTTAGAAATTAATAGTTTGAAAATCAAATAGGTTGTTTGAATTATAAGGAAATAGTCTTGAAAAAAGTTGCTGTATTATGAAACTTTGGCCTTCCTGTGACTTCTAAACTGGCTGCATTGTTCAACTTAATTCCCTATCAACTTTCTAAATTGCTGGGCAGGAGGGGGAAATTAAAAAAAAAAAAAAAAAAGGCAGTTACCATGTCTCTACCCACATTAAACATTTGCAAAGCCTCTTTATAACTATGTGAAAAAAATCCTGTAGTGAGAAGGATGGCTTGGATGTTTAAACCAAATCTAGCTTAAAAACAGAATTGGGGGCAACGGACAGGATAGCTGAAGAAAGTTCCACTCACAGCTGTCAGCTGAGAAGAAATGGGGGAAGGGGGAAATGCTGAGAAAGGAATTTATTTTTTTTTTGGCAGTGAAGAGAGGAACATGCCATCCCTGTTTGAAAAGTTTCAGGGTGGGAAAGGCTAAGGAGGGGCTAACATACTATACATACCTTTACGTGTATTTTTGAGGCAGAAAAACAATGTTGTGTTTGAGCAGAGTTCAGCAAGTGGAAAGGGAGGTGGCATTCGCCCTGGCCATTTGGTCCTCTGAAACAAGCCCGCGATTTACAGCATGCTGAGAACAAGCACAATGGGTGGTAAGTGGCTGCCTCACAACGAGAAGGCAGTGCAAACGTTGCATACATCGTATCGCATACGTAAGAAAATGAAAAAAAAATAAAATGTTTGCTGTCTGGAGGAAATATATCGAAAGTGTTTGTCTAGAAGGCCCCTGGTGGTGTGGGCTCCTGTGAAGTTACACTCACTGGCTCACAACCTTTGAATTCTCGGAGAATAAATTATGTACCCTCTTATTCTTACAGCCACAATTCTGGATACCTTGCGTGACTCAATTCACAGAGCAGTTCAGAGAAAGGGAGAGAAGAATTAGTCTTCTTCCCTGAAGCTACAGATACAAGATATTAACATGAAATTGTAGACCAGGGGAGGGAAAGGCAAGCCAAAGGTATACTTCCCAGCAAGTTTAAAGCTGCAAACTTTTCTTCCTAGACTGGAAGAATAAATGAGATGAGACATGTAACTGAATCCTGGTACCTCTGTGGAGATGTTAGAAACAAAGACTTTACGTAAAGGTTTTGTAAGTTCAGCTCAACAGTGTCTTTTCACACTCTACAGAATAAAAATGTGAATATATTGGAGATGGTACATCTGGTTTGACAGACCTTAGAGTCAACTAAGGGTGCAAAACCTTGTGTACGCAATTCGAGAAATAAATGAAAAACACATAAAAAAGGCAAAATCCTCAGAAGGGAAAAAGGACACTGCAGGAAGAGTAAGACGAATAAGAAGTAATGAATAAAACAAGCCTTTGCCTGAGAACCATTGCAAAGTCCACATCGGAGTGTGAACCCTCTTCCATTGACACCTGTGGACACAGTCTGGTCAGGGCAGAGTACTGCTAAATTGGATCTGCTTCTTGGAACAGAGGGTGGAAACCTTCCCGGAGGAATGGAAAAAATGTCCCAGCTGATTAACACAAAGTAATACACTGCTCTCTCAGAGGAAATGATAAAGAAAAGAATTTTAAATGGCACAATTCCTTTGAATATTCCTCCAGCGCTGCTGTTTTTCTAGACCATCTCCCAGCTTGCCCTCACCATTGCATCAGCAGTACAGAAACACGTAGTACTCTCATTCTTCTAAATCAGTGATTTTCAACTATTTCCAGAACATGACCGCACATTATAAAAACACTTGCTGGAGTCTGACACCCACTGTTAAGCTCAGAAGAAGGATAGCCCCTGCCTCCTAAAAGATGTCTGCAACAACCAGACCAAATACCTGTGGACCACAGAGGAGCTGGAGCATGGAAGTGGGATGGAAAAGGTAGTACAGAAAGAGAATGAACCTAACATCCTGGTTAACTTCCTTCCACGTACCACAACCACGTGACCACTATGAGCTTTTTTTCTTTCATGAAAACTCTGCTCAAACTTAGCCGTGAACAAAATTGTGCCTTATGTTCTTGAAGATCTACTCCCTTCCCCAGCACTTGTTTTATGTCCCACACCGTTAGCCAAATGGAGAGCCTTCTGGGTGTACTCTTCAATGTTATCACCTGCATAGACCAAATTTTTCCTAGAGCTGTTCACTCCCCAGCCCAAGCGCTGCCTTCTGAGCATTGTCCCTTGTGGAAGTGACTGGCGTTCGGGTGGGATGCATTCTCCCTTTGGGGCTATGAGGAGATCTAACATGCAGCCTCACACTCAACGTAATGATCTGCTGACAGAGACATGAGCTGGAATTCCATTTCTTGTAGCAATAGTTGGGACCAACATCCACAATAACTGTGCACTGAAAACTTGTATTTGTGGCTCCATGGCCAAAACCACAGGAAAACTATTTTTAGCGCAACAGAGCTCTAAATAGTGGAAGCACTGAAAATGTAGCTCACATCATGGGCCAAATTCTTCTCCTGGTTACACCCACTCAATGGAGAAGCTTGAATATAATAAACACTCTGAAACAGAAATTTTTTAAAAAAAAGGGGGGGGGAGGAAACTTTTGCTTATGAGCAAAATGAGGATTTTAAACTTGAAATGAAGAAAGGTACACATCCTCCAGCATTTCCTCTGGAAATGAATAGAAGGAAAGGAAGAAGGAACGGTGTGAAATAAAAGCGATGTATTACAATAATTGTACCTATTACGATAAAGGTAATTCATCCCACTACGTATATCTGAACAATACCTATAGCTAAAATCTCGCCCCATTCATTATGCAGATACTTTTGGCTTAGACTGGTGAAAAGGACACTGAGTTTATCTGTATCTTGAGAGAAGACGCAGCAGAGGAGTGTAGCCTGTGAGTAACAAATCAGGTTTTAATAGCTAGACCTACACTTAATTACTCCCAAGCCAACTTTCTAACAGCAGTTTATCACCTCAGGATTTCACAACACAAAACAATTAGTGATGGCAATGCAGAGTACTCAAGTTTTCTCAGGTAGGAACCAACAGGACCTGACTTTCTCCTTCTGGCTGTATTTCTGCCCAAGTCCCCAGGTTACAGGACGCTGGGCCTTTACAACTTGTATTTAAATTCCGTGGCACACGTAGGGACACGACTTCTTTTTCCACCCTCATGACCAAATAGTTGGGTTTAATAATTTCCTCTACAAAATCAAGATCTGCATATACAAGCATAATAATGTCTATTATAAAATTAAAGGGCTTTTGGGCATAGTGTAGTGCAGTTTTTGGATAGCATGTTGGAAGCTATTTGCTTCTCTTTGCAAAATTTCCACAGAAATTTTATTTTTCTTTCTTTGCTTTTTGTTAGGAGAACAGGGAACTGGATCATTTTCGAAAATAAAGACTAAAACTTTTTGGAGAAGACAGTAAGGTAAGAAAACCACAAAATAGGGTTTTTTCTCATAATAGTAATAAAAAACATTATTTTTCATTCACTATTTTATTTTGATGAGTTTTCTTCCACTCTTTAAGCACTGTCCTATGACACGTTTTAAAAGGAAATACAGGAAGGAAAATCAAAAGGCAAACAACACATTTTCAATTTTGGTTACATTTTTGCAAATCTGACTTAAGTTAGGATTATTGCTATCGTCTAAACAACTTCATACGTCACACAGTGAAGGAAAAAAATAAAAACTTCATAAAATGCCTCAGCTGCTGAGATGGGCCCCATGTAAGGCACTGTCACTAAAATAGTTTACAACCCTAATTACAATTCACCACATCTTGGGAATGACATTTAGGATTCTCGAGGCGCTTTTAGATAATTTTTAGACTCCACATAGAAGTTCAGCTGTCACAAAGTCGGTTTTATTTTGTAACAAGTTTTATCCTTAGGAATGTTATGTTTGGATTGAGCTGAAGATACGGAAAAATACATGCAATATAGTTTGCTTACCCGACTGAAATATAACTCCTAAAATAAAGCTGAAACTTTTTGTCCTTTAATGTTCATATTCTAGCCTGTGCTTCCCTATAGCTGTTCAGACTTGGGGGGGGGGGGGGCAGGGAGAAAAAGCTCTCCCTTAGTGCATTATTCCGACTCCATTAGTGCAGCCAGAGAGAATTCCTGCTCTCTATCCAGTAATTAAATAAATATTTAACATTGCAGGATTTAATTGGAATCCCAAAAGTTAACAATAGCCTCTGCTATCGGTGTCGCTATCTCAGGGGTTCTGTTTTCACAGGCATATATTTAGCTCTCGGCCACATTGCCCACTTGCATTACGAATAGTACAACCCCCCTCCTTAAAAAAAAAAAAAAGAAAACAAACAAGAAGCTCAGTAAAATCTGGAAACTTTTATAAAGTGACGCCATCTCCGCGAATCTCCTTCCCCCTGCTGCAAAACATACTTCAAAGCTTAACAAATTAAGCGGCGGGCAGGCTCTCCTAAGAAAAAAAACCCAAAAAACAACAGCCCATAACAAACGAACAGAGCTTTACCTTCCAGAAAATTACTGTGGCTCCATTTTCTGACCCTTTATTTTGCCACTAGCTCCCTTCCAAGCGATTTCTGTTCCTCTCTCGCTCATGCTGGCGGCTGGGGAGGAGCCCTGTGCGGAGGGTCCCCAGCCTGCCGGGGCGCGGGGACCGGATCGAGTAACACACCCAGCAGCACACCCAGCGCTGGCTGCGGAGAATTCAAATTCCCACTTTAGAAACTTTCTGCAATACTTGTGGGTCAAGTCTATTTTTGCTTCCTTCCTTCATCCTGTAATAACGCTCGTCGCTCCGATGCGACGCAGCCATCTTTTGTGCTCTGCCTTTCGTACGGATCTGTAGATCAAAAGCGCTTCGCCGGTGTAAATCCTGGCTTTGCCAGAGCTGGCTGATCCCTTTCGGTGAATAATTTATCTAGTTTGCAAAATGGGAACAACTATAATCCCAGCGTATCGACTCTTGGCATTAAGTCTCTCACCACAGAAAGAATACTTGCAATCTGAATGCATTTAATGGATATAAATGTGTATATACATGTATGATACATATAAATAGATAAATATACACATATAAATATATATATACACATTTAAGGCATTCACATGGTATCTCTGTGCACACATGCACACACACACCCCTTAAAATGGGCCAGTTTAATTAGCACTTTTCATGTAAAAAATACAATTGTAGAGTATGAATGATCTTTGTACCAGGCCTTCTGCATTTGCATTTTGCCACTTTGTGTGTATATACAAAGATGGCGAAAATAAAGAGTAACATTTATAAATGAGAGTGTAAGTCTGCAAAGGACGAATCGTTCTCTGTGAATCTACTGAGCTAAACACAATAAAAGCTGATTATTCTTATTGACAACAGAGCTCATAGAGGTTTCAAAGTCCAGTCAATTGGAACAGTCTGACAGCTGCACACCCTAGAAGAACCTCTTAAAACAGAAAATAAAATTAATGCAATTAAATGCTTGCAGAATCCAAGCATTTCTTACTAAACTAATGAGATTATTATGATTATGTCTAATCATTAGCCATGGGTCTTCATGAAGATGACTGGGGTTGTGTCTAAATGACAAGTTCAACCCTCTCAAACCCTAGTTCGTGAGAAACCTTGTGTCTCCCTCCCACTGCAAGCTTGAGTTCCTGTGCCAGGGCTCCCATTATCTGGCAAGATTCGAGCCAACAGTAGAAAGGAAGGTTCAGACACCCCCGGTAAGAAGTACAGTGGGGAGGGATGAGCGTGGCTTGTCAAAGGAAAGTAGACTTCGCTGATCACTGCTGGATTTCTTTGAAGGATTCAGCCAGAGTGCGAGGACAAGAATATTCTTCTTGGTGTATCCTACCTGGATTTCTAAAAGACTCACGGCAATGTCTCCCACCTTTCTCAGGGAAGATAATCTACCAGGGGAAAGGAGGTGATGGTCTCCTAAGAAGGTGTAACTTCTCAACGGAAAGGCAGTGCAGACTGGCAACATCTGGTTACTTTTCACAGCAGAGGGAAGTGGAATTTCACAGGCAAGCGTGTGCACGTTGGTGCTGCTCAACCTATTGCTGAGTGAGCTGGAGAAGGCAGTAAGACAATCTGTGGATAATGAAGTTCTCCAGGAAAGCGGAGATGAGAACTCAGTGTGAAGAACTGAAGGAGTTCGCCATACTGAGTGGGAAACAAAAGGCAGATGAAATTTGGTGTAAATATAAATGCAAAGTTGCACACGTGGGAGTGAAGTCACATCCAAGATGACGTGTTCTAACATTATTACTTGGGAGCAGTATTTTATAGTAGCTTGATGCAGATGTTGAATGCATTTTTGATCACCAAGGAGTGCACTGAATGTCAGGAAGTGCTACAAAAGGCATGGCAAACAAAGCAAAGAAGATCGCTCTTGATGCTGTGAATTCCTGGTGCACCTGCATCTCCAGTTCCACGCAGAGGGCCGGTTCTCCATCTCAAAAAGAAATGCTACATCTGGCAGATATACAGACAAGGCCAAAAAGAGCGATCTGAAGCATCAAATGGGTCCCATGCAGGGAATGTCTAAATAGTCTCTTCCATCTGGAAAAGAAGCAGCTGAGAAGGGGTATGACAGACATCTGCAAAAAGCCCAAGTGGAACAGGGAAGGTGAAAGAAGACCTTGTCTTCCAGTTCTGGAGGAGGTGAGAGGAAGCTTAGCTGCAGGCTTTTGAGAAGAAGAAGGTAGTTCTTCCCACAAAGTGTAATAAGGGGTTCAAATCTCTGCCACTGAACATTGTGGGCGCTAAAAGTTTATGTGAGTTCAAAAACCAAAACTGGTGACAGAGCAAATTCACGAAAGGAAAACCCATTAAAGGTCACTAAATGTAAGGACACGGACCCCTGGCTCCAGAACTCCCTCGGTTGCAAACTGCTGGGCGAGAATTCTGTGCCGTTACTGTTTGCCCTGGACTTAAATTCTTCCTCTGGGCATCCTCTGTTGCTGGCTGTCGGACAGGACGCTGAGCTAGCCAGAGCTTTGATCCCACCCGGTAGGGTCATAGTCATGTTCTTCACATGCTGTTAGGAGAACTGCTTTTCATCTTGAAGCTCCTATCTCACTGCAGTCATCTTTTATTGTCTAAAATATCACAAATTCTGGTCTGCATTTTTTCCAAATAGAGTGATACCCCAGTTCAACCTCTCCACTGTTCTAAAAATATCATTACGTATTTACAAATTACACTTAAAAATGCATCTGTTAATAGGAATAAAACTCTTCTGGTCAAAAACTGAAATCATTTTTGCTTAGTGTACTACTCTGGTTTTCTCAATATGTTCAGGAGCAAAGCTTCCAAAAAGTCAGTAATGAGTTTACACTGTGTAACTCAAAAATGCATTAATTATTCTAATCTACATTAAGAAACTATTATTAAGAATGCCACATTAAAGGTAATTTAAATAGAAGCTTCAATTTAGTGGAGCTTCAGTATGGTAGAGCACAACTCTGCAGAGGGTATGGCCCAATGTAGGTACTGACTGAAGTAACCATATAACATCTTTTCATCCCCATTTTTATATCATTATGTACAACAACAAATGTTATGTTTTGAAACGTGCATCTGGCTTCTTCCAGTGATACCAGAGCTGTGCAATAATGGGAAACTTCCCTTCATGCCAAACACGACAAAAAAAAAAAAAGGCTTTTTTACATTTTCTGTGAAGGGAAAATGGTAGCAGGGAGGACACTCATTTGGCATTTGAGAAGTGTGTTTTGATAGGAAAAAACCCAATTTTAAAACAGTAGTGCAAATGAGGAACATCTAATGGAAAAGTCATTTCCAAAACTTGTGTTTTGACAGTGATGAGATGAGATTGCAGCTGAACTTTTCCATTTGTCTGTTCTCCTCTGTCCCTAAACTAGCAGTAAAATGCAACGGATTTCACAAGGCATTTTAACAAATTCATGTATGCCAATGGGACAGATTTAGGCCAGAGTTTCTTTGGTCTGGCTCAAAAGGACAGCAAAATACTTGATGAATATTGAATTATTACACTTTCTAAGAGAAAGACATTTTCATTCCTATTAGAAATACACAGAAAATTAAGTTCAGCTAGAAAACGTCACGTGTCCAAACTCAGTCAGATCTATCAGTGGCAACTTCAGAGCTGAAATTTTTAATTTAACCCCTGATTTTGAATTCCAAAGACTAACCTGATACAGAGAATCCCAGGTGTAAAAACACAGAGCAGTTGTAGTTGCGCTGCAGTTCCTGCTACCCCCTAAATAGTGACATCTTGGGGTTTCACAGAAGAAGGAGGTGTTTCCATTCTAGATTACCAAGGATGTGTTTCTGAGAAAGCCACACAATTCCACTTGGTTTAAGCTCTTTCCTGTCTTTCTTATACATAACTCATCACACCCAGATTTTAATATTTGTGTTCTTCTTTCTTCTTTCTACTCTGCCAATTTATTGTATAAGCAGCACCTTGATCTCCATTCTGTTGGACAGATGTCTTAGAAAAACTCTGATTTTGGTGCCAATTTTTATTAGTGGGGTAGCTGGAACTGCTGACAGAAAGCTATAAACCTCGGTTTTAGGGAAATACTCATTAGTGCTTACATTTAAGCAAGAGAATAATCTCCTGTCTATTCAGCAAAGTATTTATGGCTATGCTTTAGTATAAGTACACGCTTAAATTCAATTAACTTCATTTTAATCATGGGCTTAAGTGCTTTGCTCTCTCAGGATAATAAGACCATTGGCATTTCATTTAGCTGGCTGAGCTTGTTTTTAAGTAATTCTCGTACTCTCAAGCACAAACTGACAAACATGCAAATAAGAGTTACCTTTTTGCCTAAAGACAGAAAATGATAAACCGAGTAGTTTTCCAGTCCATGAGGGGAAACACCTAGGCATGGAATAGATTTTCATTTCCCTGATACTATCATATTAATTGTCTGGTAGTGAAACGCTGCCTTGCAAGAAGAGATTGTGCCATCTTTGATCTCCTTCTGTACATGCGCAAGGAGAGACGTAAGTGTTATTTTTCCATTGAAATGAAGAATGTTTGTTTGCTTGTTTGCTAGACAAAAGCAAATGTCTTTGAGACGTTGTGGGCCATAGCCTCGCTTGATATAAATTGGCACGTCTCTTTCATTCCAGGGGAATTACACTAATTTTACACCTCCGAGTACATCTCGGAGACTTTCCACGTCATGTATAAACTTGAATGGAGAGATTCTGTATCACGAGGTGAGATCATAATATGCAAGTGTTTCACAGACATAAAACTATGAGGTCTGGGAATGTTTGGCGGTAGCTAGTAAATACAGTATGGTCTGGTCATTAAGCAGGACTAATTGTTTATAAGAAGAATAAGCCAGTCGGTAGGCAGAGCCAAAAACCAGTTTTCTTTACCATGGTACTCCTAATTAACAGCTTTTCCCCACCAAAGCAGTAAAATGCAAAATTATGGTTTTATTAAGTCCTAACATGGCTCAAAAAAAACCTTTCAAACATCATTAACATCTGATCTGTTCACCAGAGAAGTAAAAGTATAATTGAAAAAATTGAACAGAAACCAGCTTCTGCCACTGGCTAGAATATTTCTGATGCAAATTGAGAACTGCCATAAAATAATGCCAATTTTACCACCATTCAATTTTAAAGGAAATAAATCGTGTTATGTTGTCGTAGTGACTTCAATTAACATGAAATAAAAGATTTTCAGAATTTTCTAACACTGTCAGTGTTTATGGAACCAGACCAAAAGCAAACCCAGCAAAATTGGAATTTCTGTTTTCCATGCAATTCCTTCTATGAATAGTGGTATTAATGAAGGCTTGGTATAAAGAAAATACATTGAACGCACGTAGCATGCTTCCGTTTTTATCTTGTGAATGTTACTGCAATTATTTTCATATACAGGAAAAAATATTCCTAGCGGAAGAACAACAATGTGGAACGGATATTGGGAGAACTTCAGACAGGAAACCTGGTACCTTCAAAACCAAGAGTTTTGAAAAGTTTTGGTTTAGAGAGCTGAGAAGCTGCCGGCAGCCGCTCATCTCTGCAAGAACTGGAAGGTGACTGTGGGTACAACCAGGGTGCTGTGGGCGCCACACGCACCTTTGAGGATGTCCCCAGCAGAAGGCAGAGCCATCGCTCGCACCATCCTGCACCTGGGGGAGCTGGTCCAGCCCGGAGAGGTAGAAGGAGAGTGGATTTTCCCTCCTGCAGGCTGGTATTGCTGCAGGAAACAAAGATGAATGATAATGAAGCGAGACTATGAGAAGCTTGCTAGGAGCACTCAGGGCTTTCTCTCAAATTACAACATATTGGTACTGCTGGCTGGTGGCTCCAAAATTTATGGACAACAAAAATGCTGAGGAGGATGGCTTTCCCAGGTCCTACCCTTCACCTGGCTGACAAATACCCTTCTTCTAACTTGAAGAAATACCATATTTGGTTTGCAGAGGTCTGTCTTGTGGCTGATTGCTTCCCCTGCCTGTCTTTTGTCCTTTCCACCTACTTTCGCAGGCTTTGCACCAAGAAGAGCATAATGCCATGTATAAGCTCTAAATATATTATTTAGTTCTTTCTTCTAAAAGGCAAAAAAAACGTCCGGGGGCAGAATGATTTCAGGCTGTTCAAATTCCTGACGTGGAAAACCCTGTGGTTAGTCAAAGATAATCCTGTTATTTCCACCAGTTTTACAAGGCTATAACCATCACTTCCCGTTGGGTGGTTATGAAGCTACATCAATGCGAAGGGAGAACAAAGTTAAACCATCCCAGCTTCTGAGTACAGAAAGGCTTTTGGACCTCCATAAAAGTTCACTTCCTTGTTGTAAATGACAATAATTCAGGACAATTCTACTTTGGTTCTTTGCATTTAAACATCAAATAAGATATGAGGCTTCAGAAGCGCTTTCAATCTGCAATGCAAGGCAGAGAAAAAAAAACAAAACAGTAAGATTTAATAGCTGCTTTGGAGCAAACTATCATTTACAGCCAGTTCACCATTAATGTGTACCTGAGCAACCACTCCGAGTTCATAAAGTTCAGTGAATTCAGTAAAATTTAAATGAGTTATTGTATATTAAAGGCCAAGTCATACGGGTTTTTTATGCAGGCGAAAGCCTCGTTGCTTTCTTTCTGAATAGGGCCTGATTAACGACAGCAGAATTCAGCTCTATGTTAATGCACCATTTAGTGCCCCACTTTTGCACATTGCAACGCCACATCTGTGCCCATTTTGTGTTCTCAGTTAAATTAAAAGCAAAAAAGAGAATAGATTAAAATGGTGCATTCCAAGTATCTCGCGCATAGTCTTGCTCGTAAGCTGAATGGCCTTTTTTGTAACCAAAAGGCTCAGAAAAAGCCTCCTTTCCCGACTGGAGGTCTTTTTTAAATCTGGCTTTTAAAATTCTTTATGGTAGCGGAGAGAAAAAAAACCCATAGTCTATATTGATGCTCTGCTTGCAGATTGTCCTCCATTGCAAGGGGTACAATGCACTTCCCTGGCCAATGCATGGTTGCGCGAGAATCATCCATTTTTATCACTTTCGGTTATTGTTTCCTTCCCTCGCCACAAATATTTCCCACAGTGCCACTGTTTTCTCTTGGCCTCCTTACTCATCCAAGCTAATAGTTAGGGGCACACTGGGCATTTTGTTATGCCTTTTTTTTTTTTATGTTCTGGTAGGCATGAAAACACTCAGTAGGGATTCCATTATGTTTTAGCACTTGTGTTGAAGGGTGAAATAACTTCACAGCCTGTCAGAGGAGTGATGCATCATGAATAGTTCCTTCTTTATTTTACATATTTTTATTTAAACATTCTTAACCATGTTTTGTAACAAGCTGCTTCCACTGTACTAGACTGTCTGGAGGAGGAGGATCTGTTTTAACATTCAAATGACCATGAAAGATTGGAGAGAAGCAGCAAACAAGAACATCGCTGTATTAAGTTATCAAACTTTTCCAGGGATGTGAAGCTGGAGATCCAAATGTCAGCAAAGAGTTTTTACCTTTGTTCAGTGTTTTGCTGTCCTTGTTTTCAGAAATTTGCATTGTTTTCACCTGGGTATTGATTTCATCTTGAACTTTGACAACTTTATCCCTTCTGTGATTTCTTTGAAGACTGAATGTGTCAGAATTCACATGGGCAGAGCAAAGGGCAAACCAGCGCCAACCCCCACAACGTCTGTGTTCCCCATTGGCACACTTTTACTGATAATCTTCAAATTCTTGTCTATGTTTCCAACACAGAAAATATCAGATTTGACATTTTTACTGTGTTACTAGAACTCCTCTCATTACCACAGTCAGCTAAATAACTGCACCAAGCCTTTGGTTAATGGACATCTCTGATAGGTTAATTTTCATGAAATTGAAACCTCCTTTTACAACATCAGATATGTGAAGGTCGTTTAACCTTAGCGAGTGGCCCTGCCTGGAAGGGACTGTGACACAGGTCAAGGATGGAGCATCAGTAAGGGAGAAGAGGAAAGAGCATTTTCGTCCTTTCAAAGCTCCTCGCAGCACAGTTCAAGCCTGAAGCTACTGAGTATTCCTGACTCTTCCTCAGCTCTTTAAAACAAGTACGTCAGTGATGGAAGGATTTTGTATACTCACAAGATGAAGTCAAGTCACAGAAAGTCTGCAAAGTTCAGTCTGATAGTCTCCTTCTGACTTAGCCCAGCTCCCTTTTGGAATCTCTCAGGCATTGGCCAAAGCCACCAACTCTGATGGTACATCAAACCAGGACCATGCATTAGCAGTAGTACAGCCTTCATTACCTTGCCTTCCACGCTGACCTGTGCTCATCGCTAACATTTCTTAAACAAACCATGACATTATACGTTCCCCCAGATGTCTACCTTTAGAAACAGTCTAGATACTACATTCTAGAATGTTAAGTTGAAAAACTATGAGCAATTTCTTCAGAGTACTTAAATCAGGAGCATCTCTTGTCACTTTGCCCTAAAGCCCGCTCATGGTGAGCATGACACGTGCTGCCCAGAGGCAGGCCGAGGCTTAGGTCATGACTCAGAGTGTCGTTAATCTTCCTTCCCTAGGGTTTCCTTCCTCCCTGCCTCCAGGACGTGGGTCCTACACCAGCTTTCTGCCCAGAACAAAGGGTGGCCACATCACGGCATCTCAGGCTAACTTCTTGCAAAGGAAAGGAGTTCACTGCGCACACATCCCCATCCGTTCCTGCTGACATCCAGAGAAGGGACAGAGCTGCCCTGCTGAGACCATTCGCTTTGATGCTACTCCTGGTAGTAGTATCAGGAGCATCAGGGCACAGAGACCGTCCAGGGCTCTGCCTAGCAAATCCAGACCTGGCCAGGTTCGAGCACTCTGTGCAAGATCCTTCATTTCACTCAGCACCACGGTACCAGGATGCCGGCAGCCAGCAGCTGTAAAAAGCAGGGTCATGGAGTACAGAGACAGTAGCAGTGTGTTGCCCTGTGCCTTGCCAGAAGTCACAGACTGTGCCCATCTCATGATGGACCTCCAGGAATCTGTGGTCCCATGCCCCAGCGCTGAAACCAAAGCTTTGCTCCCCAGCTGATGCGCCCTATCAGCTGCAGTCTGGCCCGTGTAATGGATACCAAGTTACATGCAATGACAAGCTTCACGTCCCGTCTTCTGTCCCTAAAATGAAAAGCAGAGAGGAAAAAAGTATTTAAATCAGTCCATTACTCTTCAGAAAAGATGGCAGCGAACTGGACTTACGCAGCCTTAACAGTAACAGGAAACATGAGAACCCCCTCTTTAAATCTCTCTAGTTCTGTGCTGATTTACAAGCCCTAAAGATGAAGTTCATTAACAATATTCCCCTTACGACTTGACTTGGGTTGGAGATTTTTTTTCCACTATTGGCTAAGAATATATCCTAAGAATAGTAATGCAATATTTTCTTACTGGCCTAGGAGAAAAAAGATTTAGGAATGATTAAAATAGGTAGCTCTACGGATTCAGTGACATAGATGCGTAAACTAAAGTGCTTGCAATAACATAAAACCAAGAAGCTTTAAATAAGCAGAAAAATACTTTGGATCTGTCATTGAGCTGATTTTTCATTGATTTCCTATAACGTGAAGAGTTGAAAGGAAGCTTTAGCCTCAAAACCCATAGTGAACAATAACAAGGTTTCTACAACGTGATGGCAAATTTACACAAAATAAGGAGAAAATTTTGGGAAGCTCTGCACCGTGAATCTAGACTGTCCATTTAAGGAATACCACGTAGTGGCTGGGATTTGCAAAAGTGATACAGTAAATTTAGCGGCACGAAGGTAACAGTCACTTGTTTTTTCATCAGTTCTACAGTTTTGCTTACAAACCCCTTTCCTTTGTTTCAATTTTCTGAGAATTTTGAGAAAATCTTTTTTCCACTTTTTGAAAATAAAATCAGCAACTCTTTTACTGATCCATTTATTATGGGAATAACTGTGAACCGCAGGGTAAAATTGCTGGCTGCATGCAGCTTGTGCTCAAAGGACACGGGACCAGACTTGGTGCTCCCGCCTGCCTCGCAGACATTTTATCAGCTGGAATAAAATTAATAACATCCCAACACTGATTTGCATTCACAAGCTCAATGAAAGAGAGGCAACACAGAAAAAGTAATCACACAGGAATGTACAGAACATTAAAAACAGCAGCAAAAGATAGCGTATAGTCAAAACACAGGTGCTTCATCATCATATTTTCACTCAAATATCCATATCCTCAAATAACCTGCACAAAAATCCCTGGAAGAGGTGGTGGTGGGAGGACTTCAGAGGATCAAGGAGACAGTCTGAGGAAGACACGGAGCTGGCGCCAGAGGATGAGAGGCAGCAGAAGGGTTCTGGGTTCAGCTTCTTGACATCCACAAAGAGCTGCCAGATCACAGGCTGGGCTCTCTGGTGGCCCACCTGCTTTCATTTTTCGGAAGAACAGATAGGACCTGTGAGTTACACGCATGACAGTTATGGTGGTTTGTGAATAGAGAATAAATAAAATACGCCCTTTGGGCTTGCTTGGCCATGAATTTTACAGCTAATAATTCAACATCAGGTTGAGAAGCGGACCCTTGCTGAAGAAGGGGAGAGGAGAGGGCAGGGCTGGGCACCACAGTGCACAGCAGTGCCAGCTGCCATGAGGAGTGGCAGTCTTAATACTGAATACGCTGGAACTAAATCACAATAAAACAGATACCGTAAAAGTCTTGTAGTGTCTGCGTACGCGTTATTCTGGTTACATGCTCCCTTCGTCGGGCTAAGAAAGGTGCTTGAACAGCCAGAGCTGTTGAAGAGCAGGTGTCTTGTACACTTTTTTACCATCTCTGGTCAGTAGAAGAAAGGAGAGAAACCATGTATGCTTGCAATTATAAACCAGGGGCCTGATCCAGAGTCTATTGAAGTCAACAGAAAGGTTTCCATTGACGTCAGCAAGCGCTGGGATGGGCCCCCAGAGCTTCACTCCATGCTAACAACGTCTTGACTGTTGTCAGCTGGAGCTTCGCTGGGTGAATTTCAGGACTGGCTTGGATGCCCAGGTTTCCTCTCGTTGCACGATGGGTAAAAGGGCAGCCTGCAAGCACGGGGCTTCAGGTTTTAAGGCTAGTTCTAAACAAGGACCAAGCTTCAGCATATTGTGCAGCAACCTTGGGCTGTGCTAAATTAATGCCATCTGCTACTGGCCTTCCTCCCCTCGCCTCCTCCCACCTCCTCCCTCAGGGGGCTTCTGACAGTGGAGAATAGCTGGAGTACAGTCACAAGCATCACGCCTCTTCCTGTCCCTAACACACCCTTTACACCCTTTGTTTCTCTCTAAGTGTCATGGGTGGAGTAGGATCCCAGTACACTGGCTCCAAACCAGCTGGCAGCGTCTGGCCAGGCTCAGCCCCGTTTCTCCCAGACTTGGAGGACCTGCAGCAGGCAGAGCCTCCACTCTGCAATCTCCAGGGGTTAATGATGGGGTTTTTTTCACCCAGGAGAGAAGTTATTTTCAGTGACGTCACCGCCCTCCTGGCTGAAAGCTTATGAACTTTCCAAATTCAGAGGAGAATTGCAAATACCGTGTGAAATCTCTTCTCACCCTCGGTTGAAACCTTTGCCAACAGCCCTTTCAGGGGAAGGCTCCCGTCCCTAGTCTGAAAGTTCAAAAGGTAGGACCCATTTCTCACCATCAGCGTTTGTGAAACGCAATTGAAAGTAAAGATCCTAATTACATTTGGCATTTCTAATAGTCAGTTTCCCGCTAAACAAATGACATCATTTGTGGCATTGGCAGTGAAAGAGCCCACTGTAAGAGACTGTAAACAAGAGTCCATCCAGCCTCATTCTGCTCTAACAAAAGGAAGGGGAAAGGGGGAGGAATCTTGCTAAATGACCACGATGTTCACATTTTTATCAAGTATTAGAGATGTCCTGACACCTCTGCAAAACACTTTTGAAACGGGGGAAAAAACATGCTCAGAAACTGAGGCTTTTGGCAACCATAAAGAAATCACTGCACTCAGCAATGGGCAATGGCTTGGGCTGGGGGCATGGTCACCCCTTGGCTTGCTGGATCTGAATTTTGTGGGTGGATTGAACCTCCTCCTGGTTATTGAATGCTGGATTTGACATTTCTACGGGATGCATTTTCCAAAAGAGGACTTATATTCACAATTCCTCTTGAAAAAATGGTGGCACATTGTTGCTGTCTTCCTCATACCCCATTGCGGGCTCCTTGCCCTTCACCTGTGGGTGTCACAGCTCCCACGTCTGTTGAAAGGAGAGGAGGTTGTATTTAAGCCTAGAAGGAACTTGCTCTAGGGAGGAACACGGCATCTCTTCCCCAGCAGGGATGAACTCCGTACAGTTTTGGTGTAGCAATGTATCAACCTGGCCTTTCGGGGAAAATACCAGGATGCTGGAGCTGTGCACCAAAACATGATTAAGGGAATAGACAAAAATCCCTTCCCTCCTTCAAAAAAAAAACAAAAAAAACCCCAAACACCCAACCACCAAAACCCCAACATACATATGTCTGACTGCTGTAGTTCAGTCTCTGGTTGTGTATTTTCTAGTTTCCCCCTGCAGAACAGCCTGTCCCACAGCTGTGCTGGGAATCAGCACAATGCCAGCTCAGAGCGACCCATGCTGCCAACACAGGAGGATTCTGCAGAGCTCTCCTTTCCTCATAACGATCCTGATCGACTCTGCTTAGTTTGTGATATTTGAGGGCATCACAGCACGAAGTGGCATGAACACAGTCCATTAATTGTAACAGGATGCGGTTAGAGGCTTTTTGATATCTACACGCCCGTAACTGCAACCTGCATTCTGCTATTTTCAGCCCTTCATGCAAATGGAAGTAACATTTGCATTTCGATTGCCCTTAGTGCACAGATGTGCTGGATGATAAATTAAAAGTACAGTGTAAGGGCAATATCTATCTGTTCCATGTCAAATATATATTATTTTTTTCCTCGTCAGGTAATGTAGATGCATGCCCTTTGCCAGATTTCTTTTTACGCAATTCACCACTGAAAAACAACTGTTCATTTGGACTGTGAGTTGAACTACGATCTTAATACTTTCCTACTGCTCAATTTTTGAAATCTTCCTAACTATGCTTCTGATAGCTTCCTTACCCTAAGGAAAGATCTTCTCCCTGGTCTTTTTTTTAGTTTGCAAAAGTAAAATACAGGATACATTCTTGATCCAAGCATATGGAAATATCCCCTCCCCAACAAAGTGAGATGGGTTCATAATGTTCCTTTCTCTTATTAATTTAGTTGCAAGATGCTTTCTCAATCACTCACAGTATCATCATGCAAACCCTTTCACGGTAGTTAGGCTTTATTCATAGGCGCACTCGCCTTGCGGAGTGTGAAAGAGGCCATTTATGCTTAATAATGATAATAACCAGCAGTTGGAGACTGGGAAAAGAAAGGAAAATAAAACCCCGCAGAAGTTTACAGGAAAGGACATTTAGTGTTGCCAGGAGGGTGAGAAGGTCAGACATCTGGTGGTTCGTCTCGCCCTGGATTACAGGCAGGAATGCACGGCCGCGGTGGTGGGGCTCAGCCGGCCGCCGGGGCGAGGGCACTCGTGGCCAGCGGGACTTTGGGGTGCCCCAGTGTGCTCCCTGCTTGCACGAGAGCTCTTTTGTTGGGGGTGCAGAGCACAGAGCAGGCTCATTCTGCACAGCCAAACTCCCAGGGAATGAAGAAGACAGAGGAGGAGAAAAGCGTGCCCTGGAAAAATTTTTGAGATTAAGCTGGGGTGAAGACTGCCAAGGGAATATTTAGGAAATCCCTCAGAAATCAGGTCAGCTTCATCCTCGTTAATCATGAAAAAAAACAACAAACAGGGATCACGGAGACCTGCGTGCCCTCACTCAGTGGTCCCAAACCTTCTGGGCATAGACTGTCAGATATTCATAAAAAAGCGTTTGTTTTGGGAAGCCAACTGCAAACCACCTTGTTACTTGTAGATCCTTCTATGAGGGGACACAGATGTTGCTGCTTTCTTCCCCTCTAGTTAGGCAGAAGCATTGCAAGTGTGCTGAAACTGCGAGTATCAAAACCGTGCAGCATCCTGCTGTGAAAACAGTGGGATGGAGAGCTCAAACAGTCAGCTCTCACTTGGCCACGAGTCATTGAAATATATACATTATGGGGATCTACATTTCCCTAAAGCCTAGAACGATGCTTGAGTTTAACCTTTAGGAGGCCGGCAAGGCACAAGGAAAGGAGTATTTTATTATCAAACTCTGTATGATCTCACAGCGTTTTTCCTTCAGTGCTGCAATTTCAACACTCCCAGCATTTATTGTAAGTTATCTCAAACATTCACTGTGTTCAGTTTACGTTCATCTCCATCTATTTTTAACAAAAAATAAAACTCAAACGCACATTGGAGCAGTACAGTATTTCTCTTGAGTATCATAAGACTGCTCGATCACATCTTTTCCTGGCACTTAGTCCATTGGTTTATGAATTATTTTGTTACACTGAGTACATAGTTGATAGTTTAATGGCTGGAAGTGATTGTTCTTGAAATATGGATGGAGTTGTCATGGCAATACATTGCTGGGAAGATTAAGGCATGCTTAAATTAAGGCATGCATTGAATTCTCAGTTGTTTTAAACAACTCTTCTCTTGCCATGTTTGGAGAACGTCCTATCTAGTGTGATGCTCCAAGACGTCTTACTGGATTCCCAGTCAAGTAGTGACTAACCCAATGCTTTGAGTCACCAGTTTGCCATCCCTGGGCTGCAGCCAGTCCTGTGCAGTGTGCGTAGGGGCCGGTGGGGCAGCAACTGGCCTCCAGCACTGCCTGTTTTGCAATACCAGGAATTCCTTCCAGCCCCTTTGAATTAAATCCTGAACAGACTCACACGCCGCTGGAGCATTTGGCTCCAAGATACACAGGAAGGTTTTCAAATGCACAGAAGGGTTCAGACAACAGCGAGAGCTGGTTTTCTAGAATTGGATTTTTAAGGGTTTTAAAGGAATTGATAGCGATAGATGGGGCCTGAGGAGATTTTCAGAAACACATATTGAAAGTGTCACCCCGAGGTTGCTTCCCACATGCCCCACACAGGAATTTGTGGAGAGAAAGTCACTGTAGCAATTCCTCTCAGAAATTCTGACAAAGAAGATTTTAGTCAAGTATTTCAGTATTTCTGATAGACCGATAGCGCTTCTGGCTTCTGCTGAAAGAGATTGGCTGACACCAGTTACATATCTGGTCATGTATGACCTGTCACTGGGGATTTTTTCACACAGCCTCACTGACAGAGATAGAGATCGTGTGCGTGGGTGGGAAGGGAGAAGCATCATTTCCCCAAAAGTGGCTCCTTGTAACCAGCCCACTTCGGTGTTCTCAGTAGATTTAGTCTGTGCCTCCCCATCTACGCACCGTGATAAAGAATATATTGTAAAACCTTATCTGTAAGAAAATTTGCATGGCAAAGGAGCATTATTGGCAGCCCCATGCAAGGATCTCAAATCCATGCTGGTAATTGAAACACGAGCAAAGAGAAACCTTCAGACATTGAAACTCCAGGAAAAAAAAATAAATTAAAAGGCTAGTCTATGAACATGTGGAAATACAACTTTCAGAATTGGCTAAATGAAATAGAAGCCCTATATTTATTTCTGAACATCCTATTGCTGTGGACAAAGCAAATCCACAACAATAAGAGTTTGTAAAGAAAACGGTTTATCATCAAATCCACTGACACAGAGTAATAACAACTCATTGCAACTGCAGTCAACACCTTTCTTGTAAATCCAGAAAATAAATATTCACTGCCCTGTACGTGATCTGCAGCTTGCAGCAAAGATGACCCCAAGCACATCCCGAGCACATGGTAAAAGGATCAAAACAAAAAGCACGTGATGGTTCTCAACAGAAACTACATTATCCATGGAAGGGACAAACACACATGGCCTTCAGATCCGGGTAAAACAATACCAGGGCTGCAGCAGGGCTGAAACTGGGAAAAGCAGATGCTGCCCAAAGCAGAATCTGCTTGGGAAGTTTAACATGCACAACACATATCAGAAAATCAGAGCGCTTTCATGTGAGCGGAGAAGAGCTCATTGCAAGCTGATTTCCAGCTAACATCGATGAACCGAGTGACAGAGAGACTCAAGAGGCAGAATTCAGTCTGCTTGAGTTAGCCCTTGCATTCAGCTTCTTTTGGAGACAGGAGCCAGCTACAGAAACAAGGCCTGGCTTAAGGTCAAGAGCTACTGAAGAACGTAGGAACAGTTCTGCAGCATTTCCTCTTAAGAGACAGATAACACCACAGCAAGGACCAGAAAATTTCAGCTGATGCTCATTGATAGGAAATTAAAAACTCACACAAAGCACGAGGGACCCTGAGACATGGCAGGAGGGGGGAAGTCCCCCCCAAACCACGTGTTCTTGACTCCTTCAAAGATGCATTCAGTTTAACCCTCAAATCTAGAGCTGTTTCTGCAAATGTAAGAAAACCACCTCTAGCTTTTAATCGGAGCCAAATCCATTATTTTGGCTAGAGAGTCAAATTAGCTTTGGGCCAGTGGAGCAGACTAGATGATTTACAGTTCCTTTCACAGTGCTTGTAATTGGGTTATAAAATCACAGCAACACACACAGTTTTAAAACCATCCAAGGGCAACGTTGGCCTCATCATGCAGTACAGACCTGTGCAGATTGCATGGAAGTTACCTGCGTTGTTTCTAAGGACTAATACATCTTAATTCCTTTAGTTATTCCCAACTCACAGTTACAGACATTGCAAATTTACAGTGTGTTTATGGCTGATTTAGAACTAAGACTCGACTTATGGCTCAACTGTGAAAAAGTGGCAGATAAATCTCATTAAATAAAATGGACAAATATTGGTGGTGTTCTTGTGGGCTGAGTGTCTCCAGAGGAATGCTCTGCCCTTCAAGGGTGCTGGAGGAAGGTGTGGAGCTTCCTGCGTGTGTGCAGGTGGACATTCACTGTTTTCTATGCACACAGCTTACAGATGGGAAAGAAAGAAACCTCCGCACTCAGCTACAGCTGTCTACAGGAATAGGAAAGGTCTGTTCACCACATTTTAGGTCCTCCATTCTCTTTCTACACCAAGGTATTTGCAATCAAGTTTTGAAGTGCTAAGAAAGCAGCAAAGACCAAAGCTCTTCCTCATCTCAAACACAAATCCAGGCTGGGCAGAGAATGGATGGAGAGCAGCCCTGAGGAGGACTTGGGAGTGTTGGTGGATGAGAAGCCCAGCAGGAGCCAGCAATGTGCGCTGGCAGCCCAGAAAGCCCCCCGCATCCTGGGCTGCATCCCCAGCAGCCTGGCCAGCAGGGCCAGGGAGGGGATTCTGCCCCTCTGCTCCACTCTGCTGAGGCCGCACCTGAAGTACTGCATCCACCTCTGGGGCACCCAACATAAGGAGGACATGGACCTGTTGAAGCAGGGCCAGAGGAGGCCACGAAGATGATGAGAGGGCTGGAGCCCCTCTGCTGGGAGGACAGGCTGAGAGAGTTGGGGGTGTTCAGCCTGGAGAAGAGAAGGCTTTGGGGGGGGCCGTAGAGCCCCTTCCAGTCCCTAAAGGGGCTCCAAGAAAACTGGGGAGGGACTCTGGATCAGGGAGTAGAGCCATAGGACGAGGGCGAATGGTTTTAAAATGAAAGAGGGGAGATGTAGATTAGATATTAGGAAGGAATTCTTTAGTGTGAGGGTGGTGAGACACTGGCCCAGGTTGCCCAGAGAAGCTGTGGCTGCCCCATCCCTGGAGGTGTTCAAGGCCAGGTTGGATGGGGCTTTGAGCAACCTGGTCTAGTGGGAGGTGTCCCTGCCCATGGCAGGGGGGTTGGAACTAGGTGGTCTTTAAGGTCCCTTCTAACCCAAACCATTCTATGATCTGTCATTACCAAGCATGAGAAGGTGGTGCTCAGAGTCCCAACAAGGAGGTGCAGGCGTGCTGCATCCATGGTCCTCACCACAGCATCGCTCCCGGCCTCTGTAGATCTCCTATGGGATCTCTCAGAGGAACAGCAGTGCCATGTGAACAGGGTCAGGTGAACGGCAAAACTCAGGCCAAAAGTGACATCGGGGACAGCTGGGTCCTGCGAAGGGGAGGTGGCTGCAGCCCTGGTATTGCTGTTGGCCACTTGCCCTGCCCCCGGGGCGGCCGCAGTGCAGTGCAGGGAGCTGCAGCGGATCTGCAGAATGGAGTGGGATGCAGCTGGCCCGTGTTTAGGATGTAAATGTCAGAGTGAAGGAAAAGCGGCTTGTGCCCTGAGGCTATTCTTCCCCTTCCTTTCTAAAAAAACCCAACATGACAACAAAAGAAAAAAAAAAAGCCCAAACCTAAAAAAGAAAAAAACCCGAACACCCCCAAACCCGAAACATTAAGGCCGTGGAGCTGATACCTTCTCTAAAAGGATTTTTTAAAAAATTCTCTGCCTTTTCAGAGTGTTATCTCAGGGAGAGTTATCCCGTAGGCATCACGTGAGGCTGTAACTCCCCTCCTCATCAGGAGCAACAAACAGCGCTCGCACAGCAAACGCGGCTCTGGCGCTGGTGTGCAAGCTGCCAGCCAAAGAAACATGCAAAGCAGCCACTTGAAAAACAAAATTCCCCACTTTCTTGTGCATGTGGAATGAGCATGATTTATCTGGGAAGGAATTTGCCCTCAGTGTTGATCTCCTTAAAAGAGATGGTAACTAAAATAGCCACAGGCCGCTCAAAAATTAACCAGTTCTCGTGTGCAGCGACCTTCCCCTCTTCCCTTCCCCATCCTAAACCCAGATGTTTTTTCCCAGGATCCATGTCAGTACTTCGTTAGCCCCTATCCCACAGCAGATCGTGGTGATGTTTCTACATGGGGCAGACAGCGGTATCACTGTTGGATGATGGCGAATTCAGCAGAGGAGCCGGGAGCCTCGCTGGCACTGGCTGCTGGGGCAGGAAAGCCATTCCCAGCTTGGTGCAGGCAGGGAGCTTCCCAGGGGTGGGAAAGGAGGATTATTTGGTAGGCAGGGAAGAAGCCAGCTGACACAAACTGCTCACCCAGCCAAACAACCAGGACTGCAAATATCAGGAAGCAGGATTAGAATCACAATTTGTTGGCACAGACATTATTGGCTTCAAATTGTTTGTGAAACCTCAAGTGAATTGGTTGGGGGGGGGAGGGGGGACAACCAACAAACCACCAAAAAAACCTCCCAAACAAAACAGTCTGTCTTTTGTAGGTTCGTGTACAAACTCTCCCACACAGCCTGGGACCAAGTTTTGGATTGAAGCCTCAGCTTGGCTTTCATTTACCGGCCAAAAACAACGGAGCGGATTTACGG
>VFFE01007605.1:2248777-2406985 GCA_008921705.1 Burhinus oedicnemus
AGGGCTGGGTGATGCGAGGGAGGTTGTCATCTCCTTGGGTTGTCTGGGCTGGTTTATGTTTCCCTGTCTGCATCCCAGCTGTAGCCGCCTTCGCATCCCCACGCAAGGAAGAGGGAGATGAATCCTACTCTCTTGGAAGAGCTCCTCGCCCCTGATGGGTGCACAGGGCTGGGCAGGATTTCACCCCTAACATCTGGAGCTGTCTATTGCCAAGAAGTGATATCAAATCCGAAATGCCTGAGGTGGACCAGGTACACCTTGGGCAGGAGAGCTGCTGAAGGCAGCATAGTCACAGAGAAGCTCCAGGCAATTAGATGCTGTCCCACACCAAGACATCGGTACCACACAATGTAGCAGAGGTTTTATCAAGTCTTTTTACTCGGATTATTACTCACAAAAATCTTTGTTTTAGTCTTCTGCTTAGAAAAAAAACAAGAGTTCATTGAAGGGTTTAATGAACCTTTAAAGACATCACTGCAAGGACTGCCAAATTAACCTGCCAAAACAGCATTATTGAGCTCCTGGAAATTCATGACGAGGAAATGCGTGTTTAATGTACCTCATTTAACTCCTGTTATTCAGAGGAATCAGCAGGTGTATTTCTCTGAAGCACACGAGATGCTAATGGAGACAGCGTGCATTCAGCCTATGCCTTTCTAGAACTGAAAAAAACCAGTCAGAAAGAAAAATACTCTTCCCCCTCTCCCCAGAGCCCTCCAGAGGCAAAAGAGGGTTTTCAGTCTGTCTTTAAAGATCCAGCATTTTTCTTCTTTTCTGCTGCTGTGACCAGCATTTATCACCCACTTGCTGTGTCCTTCACCCCAGTTCAAATGCCGCATTTCAGCAAACTTCCCTTTATGCACCAATGCCTAAATACAGAGGTACTTATTTAGGTACTACTCTTGCAGTGTCGAAGTAAATACTAAGTGAGTTCCTGGAGCACGGCTCTGTTGAACAAATGCCCGCAGAAACCAAAACAAGGGTGATGTTCCTGGTGAGACAGGACAAGTCTGTGTTTGAAGCATGGTGCAGGAGACTTGGCTGACTCTCCCAACATGCCAGGGACATCCCTGAGTCCATCTACCCTTTACTCCGCTCCACTCCCATTTTGTGCACTGCAGACCCAGGCTGCGACCCTGAAAACCCTTACTGCTTGCTCGCCTGGGGAAGCACTTTAACGCCTCACCTGAAATATCACCAAGCACTTAAACAAGCTTCTGCACATACCCCAAATTCTTGCAGTTCCCATGGCCCCAGCACAGCATCTCCCCGGTTTCCCCGCACTCACACAGCAGTCAGCAATCCAGGCTGAATTCCATTTTTTTGCAGGAAAAACCAAAAGCCACATAGTCCTAAGAGACTGCCAGGACTACCAAACTATCGGCAGTTACTTTTGAACGCGTTATTTTACCCTGCAGATAAAGGTGTACAGTCAAATAATTGAAGATTCACTGATCCTGAGAGCAGGATACTATAGGACGCTGCCCAGGTCCTGGGCTCAGGCAGGGTGGAAGGGGAACAAATCTGGTCTTTGCTTCCAAAACTGCTCCATCTGATGGCGAGTTGATGTAAAACATATCCATAACCATAGAAGTGAGAGCCTGGGTCCGTCCAAGAAGCTGTGCCTTTGCTCTCAGCTCCCACCTCAAGCATCAGCTCCTTTGGTAGCATCGCAGCAGAGGGCAAACGCTCACACCCAGCAAGGATAACACCTTCAGCACCGGTGGGGATCCACCTAAGTAAATCCCTCTACGATTAGCTCCTGGCATTTCTATGCCAACACTGCTTCTCTGTAGCGGAACATTTCTAGCACTGTGGACTGCACATCCCTGCCACATTCTTCTCTCTAAAGGCATGATCTTGGACAGAAATGGAGCAGAGAAATTGCCTCTCTCTCACAGTGAAAAAGGAACGGCTACAAGTTGCCTATCAATGTATTTTCACTGGAACATAGAAAATTGCTCCAATGTTCAGGAGGCTGTGGAAAGCCTGCCAGTGGACAGCAAAAACTCCAAGATGGTCTTATCACAGCAGCTTGAGTGCTTAGGAAAGGGATTGCATGAAACTGCCCATTGCAGCTGCATCTGGACAGGGCCTTCTAGACCACCAACTCCAGTCTGACATCCCCAGGACAGCATCCTAGGACCTGTGCAAGACATTTAAAGTGGGGCGATCTCTGTCTCCTCCTCCCCAAGCCTGGCAGCGCTCCCGAATGCAGTTAGTCATAGACTGGTTAGAGTTGGGAGGGACCTTAAAGATCACCTAGTTCCAACTCCCCTGCCATGGGCAAGAACACCTCCCACTAGACCAGGTTGCTCAAAGCCCCGTCCAGCCTGGCCTTGGACACCTCCAGGGATGGGGCAGCCACAGCTTCTCTGGGCCAACGTGTCACTGTCCTCCCACCAGAAATGCTGTTGGTGAGCCTGCAGAAAACCAGTATCATCCCCAGGCTTTGCCAAAGGGACATTCCTCTGCAGAAATGCTGCTGGACACATAACAGCAAGGGAAGGATGATTGGAGAGTAACAGATATGCATTGCTTGGCTTCGCATTCCCTATGGAAAGCAGCACTGGGGAGCTCTCCCAGCTGGCCAGTGATCGCTCTCCCACTTGCTGCTGGTGCCAGGCATGTGGCAGTGAAGGTCAGGACTGCAAACAGAGCCTCCCTCTTGGGCTGGGTAAATCCTAACACAAGACAATGGAGGCAGCTGGATGAGATAAAAAAGGGGATTATTCTGCTATTTCCCATAACGTGACTTTAGATTGTGCTAATGAAGAGACGAGGACACCTTCTGTAACTAGAGCAGTTTGAAGCAATAATGCTATTTCCGTTGTTTCATTAGACCTTCCTGTTTGACACTGAAGAGGACAATCCTTCCTGATGTCCTGTATCTGCATTCCTTGCTATCTGTGTCCCTTTCTCCCCGCTTATCTTCCTTCCCATGCAGGTATTTGCAGAGCAGCACAACCAGCAGCCGACGGGCACGAGCTCCCCAGCCCGTCTGTCCTCCGTTTCCCTCGGTGCCATGGGTTTCTGGAAACAATGTTGGATTAGCTCCTGCTTACTAAATCAGTCCCCGTTTTTACAGCGCCATTTAAACTACTTCCTCAGGAAATTTCACAGGCACGCTGACAGGCATTGATTTCAAGCAGAAAATATCCCAGCAGGAAACTTAAAAAGGAAAGATGTGCTGTAATTGTATCTCTTCTGGGCTTGCAAGACGGAGAAAGACAAGATATAAACTAACACACGCACCGAAGCTATAATGTGCAGTAATGCTGTAATTAATACAATCAAAGCTTTCAGAGCACTTTTCTTGCAATCAGAGTTTCGAAGCCTAAGTGCACAGCTTTCCATTTGGTTGCATGCGCAATCACAGCAGTGGCATCACCCAGAGCAACTCGTCTCATCTCATCTCTCCGCAATCCAGTTAAACAAGCACAGGGAATTAGATACCTGTGACAGCTTCTGGTTCACAAAAAGGGCCCGAGATGCAAGTCCAGGTTTTCAGTCAATTTCTAGAAATACTAAATGCTTTAACAGAAGAAAAACAACTGCACCATGGACAGAGATAAAGGCTCTGAGAAGGTCTGAAACTACTTTGCACCGCCACGACAATAGATAATTTTATGCAGCTCCTTTGAAACCACCTTTTCTCAGCCAGTTTAGGATCTGCACACACACTCCCCCCTTTACCTAAATGAAAACAGACCTGTGGTGTCTTCTTGTTTCAAAGCAGATGTGATTTACGAAGCATGGATGGGTTTTAGGGTGATAAGTATTTTCAAGTGAAATTCCCAGGTGGAGAAATGAGGGTTGGAGGGGAGGACTAGATTCCCAACAGCAGCACCTTACCTGTTGGGCTGTGATTTCTGCCTGTAGTACTCCTAAGGGGCTGATGTCCTCTGGCTGCAGAGCAGACATAATACTGAGAGACTTCCAATCTGTGTTAACTTGCTATCTGTCTCTCCTTTGAAAGAAGAACCCTACTAATAAAAAGATACTCCACTCCTCCAGGGTCCCAAAGCCACCCCTTCATGCTGGACAGCAATGTGAAAAGTCAGGATTCGGACAATATAAGACAAAGATTTAGTGAGGGATTAACCCTTTTAGCCAAGGTCAGTCGGAATGAGGTTGCCACCACAGACCACACCAAACAGGCTGCGAGTCGGCACCAGAAGCCGCTGAACAAGAACAGTTTCCACTTTTAACGACCCAGGCTGTCCTTGAACTTGCAATGCAGAAGACAGCCACCCTGCAGAGCACTCCTGGGCCCTGGCATAGCCAGTCCCTCTCCAAAGTGAGAAAACCAATACTTTCACCCAAAAGGAAGAATACCATGAGGATTTGGTTTTGCTAGGTTTTGACCATACTATTGGGAAAAAAAAAAAAAACCAACAAAGAAAATCACTACCCAGTTCTTGCATCTGAAAATTTGTCAACCAGAAACTTCAGAATTACTATTCTAAACCTGATTTTGCAGGAGCATTATAGAATAAGTAGGTTTTTTGTCTCCCACTTCTATAATTTAAAGCCTGCTTTGGCTTTGCCACATACACCCGGGTACAAACGTCCCACCTATTTGTGAAATGGGGAAAACACGCTTGTTATTTCACATCTCTCCTCAGAGCAGATTTACCTGTTGTGGTTTGTAGGAAAAAAATAATTAATAAAATCCTCATTATTGGCACAAGCAGGAAATTCAGGCATAACTTTATAACCGCGTTTTATAGATCTGATCTGCGGGCAGGGTGTTCCTGGAGACGCTCCTTTCTCACCCTGCCGCTGCCTCGGAACTCGTTCCACTTTCCTCACCTCAGAGCTAAAGAAGAAATGAAGCTTTTATTTCAAGGCTCAGTTTTGCGTTATTACCAGGCACAGCTATTTATAATCCCTGGAACAATAGCTGACCTTGGCCCAGCGCAAGCACTTGGATACCCTGCGCCTGCATTGTCCCGCAGCATTCCCACCCGGCGGGCTGCAGCTGCCTCCCCTCCCCAAGGCTGCCAAGCCCTTGGACGCAGGGTGGGGACATCACAGAAATCATAAACAAAGCCAGTCAAGCCACCACACTCAAGGCTCAACCGACAACGCGTCCGAAGCTGGGGAGAGGTGATTTCTCCCTCCCCCAGCAAGCGCAGAGAAAAAAAAAAACAAACAAAAACTTCCCCGCTGACCTCTGTAATGAGATGGAAGCAACTGCTGATAGCGCAGCAAACTTCGAAGTAAAAAGCAAACTCTTCTCCCTGGCGGTTATTCTTCCTGGAAAATAAGCCAGGTGTCCCGGTTTTCCAGCTGCCTTATTTTTGCAGTATGGAAACTGCAATTCGGGAGGAGCAGGGCATGCACCGCTGCCTTCACCCTTCAGCCTTGCAGAGCTCCAGCTGCCAGCGTGGTCCTCGGGCAGCCCGTCTACGGGTCAGTGGGGCAAGCGAGGGGGATGCTGCCAGCCCCCACCGCCCTCCTGCACACGAACAGAGCCTGGATCCCTGGTGCTTATCTGCTGGCCCCGCCTGGGCAGCCCCGGCAGGGCTCCTGGGCTGCACGCTGGGCAAATCCCCTGCCGCGTTTGCAAAAGCAGAGCGGTGCGATAAAGCCAAGGATGCTGGCCAGCATGCGGCCGAAGGGCCCGGCAAGGAAGGGTTAGTGAGGAGGGGTAGCGAGCAAAGAGGAGCATCAGAAATCAGCCCCAGAGCAGGGGCTTCCCCTGCTTGCTGTGGGGTCAGATGGACAAAATCTGTTGGTTTCCAACACTGCTCATGGGGAGCAGGTCCAGGGGTGCAGGGAGCTGCTGGTCAGACCAGCCAGAGGTCCAAGCGCTGCTGCCTTGGGCTTGCTTTTGAGCAGAGATCCCCACCAGAGGGACCTCTTGCTCAGAGCTGGGGAAACCAGGCTCCAACCATCCTTCTAGGCTGGCTCCTGCCCCGGTGCCCAGGCTCCTGCTCCGGGGTGAGGCATGGGCCAGCCAGAGGCAGCTCTTGGGCTGTGTTGCCCATTCTGCTTCTCCTTGGGTCAACTCCTGGGTTCAGCTCCTCCAGAGAAGAAGCCTGGATTTGCTGAGGAAGGGGTGGGAGGCTTATGCGGGCAGGACCCCATCTCCCGCAGGCACGGGGGGAGGAGGGAGGGCAGCCCCACACTTGGCCATACCCCCTCGGCACAAGACCATCACGGCTACCATGAAATTAGGCTGTTTGCTAAAGTCCAATTCCCCTGCAGTGATGGCGAGGAGCACCAGCCCTTGCTTTGAGCCTGGGCTCAGATGATTATCTCAGGATACAACTACCAAGGTCCCAGGAGAGCAAAGCCCTGTTCTCATTTTGAAGGAAGCGACACATCCTCCTTGTTCGGGCAGCAGCTGCCGCCGGTGCATGCGAGGAAGGAGGCGCAGGAATGAGAAGGTGCTTTTGGCCTCACTTCTCAGCAAAGCTGCCGAGGAGCCACCGTGTACCCACCGCCAGGGCATGGGGACTTCAGCATGTCGACAACTTCTGCCTTTCTCCATCCATCCCAAATCAAACCTTGTCAAACAAGAGAAAGGACACGCGCACGGTCCTTGTGCCACGCCACCAGACGGGCCGGGATCCAATAACCATTCACTGGGAATCACATTCCTTTCCCACCTGATTTAGACCAGACACTTGAATTTGCAGCTCAAATCCAAGGAGGGAGGGAAAATTTCATCCCCCACACTATCATTTGTGTAGGAATTTAATTCAATTCCTTCTGATTTTGGGATTTCCCAACCAGAGTGAAATCAAATCAGTACATTTGCATTAAAGTGTTTAAGAAACTAGATTCCCTGTGTCCTGTTGAAAAACACTTCACCTGTGGGATCTCCCCATCCACACCTAGGAGGAGAGGCAGAGCACCCATCTGTGCCCAAAGCCGTGGAGCTACGCACAATTAACCCTTCTGTGGATAAATATGAGGCTGCATGGACCAAGTGGACTTTATCGGAGTGGCTATTTAAGGCTGAACGATTTCCTCCTCCCTCTCCTAATAGGATCCTCATCTGGCACAGAGCCCGGGGGCAGGAGGAACCTGCCAAGGAGGCAGTTCTGAGCTTCAGCCGCTCTATTGGGAGATTTTTTATTTCTCTCTAGCATGATTCTGAGTATAAATAAGCTCTGACAACAATTGGATTAGAGGTTAGTTTGCCTCCCCAGTTCCCCAGGAGAGCAACAAAAACAGCAAGGGGAGGATACAGAGATGCCCAAGAGGCAGTTTGTGCCAGCACAGACCTACAGCGAACCCCAACCAGCCTCATAAACAACACCCAGCAGGTCATGTAATGGGGGGAGGACGGGTGGCCCGGTAGCACCTACAGCAGTCATCGCCTCACCTTAATATGGTGCTGCTTTTTCACGTTAGCCTGGGTTAGCATGAGCAACCCTCAGAGCAGAAATGCTGGGATGGGGTTTAGTTGCTGATGCTATCTGGAGAAGAGGTTCACGGGCAAGTAACACACACAAACCTTTAAGAGCAGAAGCCTATTAACCCCACCTTTTAGATGGCTTCCTTGGAAGTGCACCGGAATCACTGCTCTATCGCAGCATGTGTGGTGGTGTCAGGTAGCACCAGAACTGAGTAACACCTTAAAACCCTTTCCCTGGAGCTGGTTAAACACAGAGGTTTCCTTCCAGCCCTGCTTCCCCAGCACCACCCGGTGCCTCCATCCAGGCTGGAGCTCCGACCTGCATCACCCCTTTTTTTTTTTTTTAAAATTATTTATTTTCAAAACAGAGTTCAGTTTAAAAAGCTCCCCCCTCTCCCTCATGTCATTGCAAAAGCCATGTCATGGCTGGGTGCTGGGCTGTGCCTGAAGGCTGGGGTGCTGCCGGCTGGCAGGGGTTCCTGGGCTGCAGCTCAGGGCCCAGAGCAACAGGGATACTCGGTTATCTGGCATCGTCACCTGGCTCTGCACAGATTCAGAGTAACTACCCCTATAAAGTATAGTTCAGTATAATATATAAAGTATATATAAAAATATAATATAATTTGATATAACTCAGTGTAACTACCCTTATTATATATATAGATATTTGCTATCGCAGCATAAGATGTTTTATTGTCATCCCAGAGGGCATCCTTTTCCCTGCTCCCACTGAGACTGGCCACAGGCAATAAGCTGAGGGCTGCTCCTTCCTGTTTCCAAAAAACATGGGGTTTTTTTTTCCTGGGAGGGAAGTTAAAAAACCAAAAAAACAAGAAAAACCCAAAACCAAAACAAAACCAACATCTCAGGTCATCCTCCAAGAGCAATGGTGGCAGCAGGGGAACCAGGGAAACTTTCCCACCTCTGGGAAAACCTCAGAGATTAACACTGTCACTGCAGGACAGGAACATTGCCCTCCAGCCTCTCCTAACACACTTTGGGTGGAAACACCTGGCAGGGTCAGACAACAGCTCGCTGGGCAGAGCATGCTTAAGCCCTGGGCACAATGTTCATTTATAGTTTGATAAGAATGTGGGCATAACAATTTACTTGTTATATTTTTTGGGCTTTATGGTTCATGCTTTCATATCAAAGAAACTAAGCCCTTGGGAATTAAACCACATGAAAAGCAAGAACTTCCCTGTTGCACTGGAAGCAGATGGACTCAGCTCTTGACTTGGGTTGGCTTTTGGGGTTTTTTTGAACTGCAAAGTCATAGTTAGAGCCATGAGAAAACCTCTTACATTTTGCACACTGCTGATTTAAGGAATTTTGAGGATGCCCAGTGCAGTTTGGCTGTTTCAAAATTTTGTTCTGTTGTTGAAGCAAGTTCTACCTGCTGGATTGCGGCCGTCCCCTGCTCCTGCATCTGTGCCTCACCACATCTCCAGCAAGGAGAAGGCAAGACTCCTACTGTACATGGCTCCAAATTACCTCTTCACTTCCCACCTCTTCTTTCCATTCATGTTTTAACTTTTCATTCTTCTCCCTAACGTGGATTCTGATCTCTCTGCATTTCCACCGGTGCCTCCTACCACCCCCTGCTAGTCCTTTCCTCTGCTCACCTCGCTGTGTGTTGCAGCACAAGCTGCTGCTGACCAGACCTGCCTGAAAACACCAACTGTCCCCTACACCCCAGCCGCTCCTGACGGCTGCATGTTCCTTCTCATCCTTCATTGCATGAGCGGGGTCCAGCACTGCACAGACATCGTCCTGCCCTGACAGCTCAGCTGGAGAATCCAACCAAATTTAGCTCACCAGACATGTCCATATATTGTTATTTAATTTGGTGGGAAAGATACTCCTGAGAACAAAACCAAACATCCAAAGCCACCACAAATGCTTCATCCCATCATCATGCAGACTTGATAACACACTGAGCTTCTCTGTTGTTGCATCACATTTTCCTCTCCTGCATGTTGCTGGGCCTGCTTCTCTCCTAAGCTCTGGGTTTGGTGGCTTTCTTGCACATAGGAAAATTATTCCCATCTGTGTTATATTAGATTCCATCAGTTGTTGGGTTTTTTGCCCATTGCACCACACTTCAAACACGCTCCGAATGCACCATGAATCACCTATCGATTTATTTATTTTTTTAAAAATAGATAAATAATTTTGCTGTGGAGCAATTTTCAATTACGGTAAAAATGGTAGTCCTAAATGGTACCCCCAAAAAAATGGTAGCCACCCACCCACACAACTCCACCTGGTTATTAATAAATTTGGTGCTGACAACTGACATGCTTAAAAATTATATGGTAAAATTCCAACCTCGGAATTGTCCCACAGCCTTTGCAAACAGCTTCTGCTTCCTTGCACATAAGTGGCAAGGCCTAAAGCGAGCAGCCTTTCCACGAGTGAGAAACAATGGCTGCAAGCTGAGACTCACAAATGCTCCAAATTATGTGCAGATTAATTCTCTAAATGATGTTAAGGGGGTTTCCTTTCTCGATACGATCATTTCCTTTAACTGCTGAACTTGGAAGGGAGCCATCCCTGGTGCCATTGTGCAGGGCTGTGCCGTGCTGGCCGCAGGGCGGGTGTTTTTGGGAGGGCTGCATGTGCCGCTCCCGGTTCTCCAGCTCCGAAGGAGCTGCCGTGCCCCCGGGTTTCGCATTGTGGTATGGGGAGTCATTCTGCAAACATCAGCAGTGAGCTGCCCTGGCCACGCTCTGCTGCCTGGCAGAGGAGGAAAGCCCCCTGAGATCTCCCTTGGTTTTGCTGCTCACACAGGGGGGGTCACCACCCTGCAAGTGTGACAGCCCCGTGCCAATGCCCTGCCCTTCCATTAGGAAACTCAAGGCTTGTGCTGTTTAGTCTTAGTTTTCTCCTTTCGGGCAAAGGGCAGCTCCTCCCCAGCATTGCCTGGTGTCCTCAGAACACCCCATCCTTTCCTGACCCATCACTCTTTGCCTGTTCCAGCCTTTTACCTTTCCTCCCCGGCACCATCCGGGTCCCTCTCCAGCCTCACGGCTTTTGCTCTGCAACACACATGTGTAGATGCTGTTTTGATGGGTGATTAAGCAACATCTCCCTGCAGCAATCTCCAGGCAGCACCACACCAACATCTGCTTTGAACTCCGTTTTCCCACTGCCCCAGACATGATTTCAGCTCAAAGCGGCATTTCATCATTAGCAGAAGCAACGATGCTCTAAGAATTACGTGCCTGGCTCATCACGCTGCCGCTGATTAACACTCCGCAGTCTTGGAAGAAACAATTCAACAAAAACCAAAGAGCTACGAAGGGAAAAATATTCCCCACAGCCAAGTTGAACTCCCACTGAAATCCCTGTAAGTGTTTCCACTGGCTCCAGGGGGAATTGGACCAGTCGCTATTCAGGAGACAACCTATAAATGGATGAGATTTCTGTGTGAGTCATCTCTATATACAGCCAAATTTAGCTCCTTTCTCCAGTGGGTCTTTTGTCTTGTCAGCGCTGTTTATATGAGGAGCTCTGTCCTTCTGTCACCTCAGTACTTTCATGACCAGACACCTGGCATCACACACAGGGTGGTTACCGCAGGCTGCAGAGCACAAAGCATCACCTCCCGAATTTCTGCTTGAACATGAATTCATTTGTTCCTTTGTGTCAGCGTTTGCTTATGAACATCACCTTCCACAATACCAATATTTTTCGCTCTATTTCAAAATAGCACGGCACCATGCAAAGGCTTCAGGAGACTACATCAATTTGTAAAGGCATTTTGTTAGATGGCGGTAAGATAAATACCTGCCCGGACTCAACTTCCCAGGGAGCATGCCCAGAAGGAATGCTGCTCCCCTGGGATCTCCAGCAATGCTCCTTGCAGTAGCTGTCAGCTAGCTCTTGCCATCCTCCCACACTGATAACTTTGTCTAACCAGTAACAAAAGAGCATGGAGTCTGGAAAAAGCTGTCTAAAAAAAAAAAATCATACTGGAAAAGGGCTTTCGAAGCCTTAACGCAGCACTCAGCCATTCCCCGACATCTGAACGAACAGCAACAGAGAAGGAGCTACACCACCACCTTTGTAGATCCAGACATCAGAAAGTCATTAACCAGTAAATTCTGTGGCTGGAGACCTTCAAAATGTTTAAAAGAAGTAAGCAGCCTTATCTGTTACAAGGGTTTAAGCAAATTGAGACCAAGACAGTTCTTCAAGAACACCCAGAAAAACAAGCAGACACACGAAGTCTTCCAGATCCAAATCCACCCTTGTCTGCTTCACCAAACTACCACGCAAGTCAATTTAAGGGGATTTAGGAGCACCTGGTGTGTTTTAGGAAGGGATTGCTGAAGACACTGGCAGACAGAAGAAATGCAGTAATGAGAGGGAAGCCCTTAAGAAGCAATGAAGCCTCCATCACACAACATGTTTGAGACAGAGGAACAAACAAAAGCTGTAATTACTAGAAGGAAGCATTTCCAGAGCCAACAATTATCTAATTAAAATAAAGGCGGATATGTGCAGGACAGACCTCAGGACAAGCAGCAAGTCCATGTCCCCAGACCGGCCCTCTGTAAACAACGCTTTCTGCCAGAAATTGGGCTTTCTGGTAACTCACAGCCAGTTCCCCCTTTTGAGAGATTCTTCTGGGCAGACAGTTTGTGTTTGTTGTTGTCGTTCAGTGCCCTGAAAATAACATCATCTCATTTGCCCACCTGTGGACTGCCCACCTCCACCTCAAGCGCATCACACCAAAGCCAAGGTTTCTACCAGCCACATCCCTCCCCTCTCCAGAACTCCAAAAGGACCCATGACCTCAAAGACTCACAGATCCAATGCAAAACAGGACGCTACCAGGTCATGACCAGTAATACCTCTAGGCAGTGTAACAGGACCACATTCAGAAGATGAAAGAAAAAGTCTTCAACTGTTTAGTGGATGTTTTTCCTTTAGGAGACAGCACATTTGGGTTCAGTTGGCTGCCTCCCATGCTTAAACACATACACACTCCGTTTGGACGTGTCCAAGCTTCATTGACTTCATTACACTCCCACATTACTTGGCACGGTTGGCCAAGCGTAATCCTAGAAGGTGTTTAACTCTCAGATTTTCATAGGCTTCAGCCAGAGGCTCAGTGTGAGCATCAGAGATGGAAACTGGGGGTATAATGGCTCACTGTCACCTTCCAGGATCATCTTCCCCACACATCCCAATGCTTTTGCTCAACGTTTCATTTCTTGGTATTATAAATTAAATTTTCCTCACTCTGAAAGATGAGAGAGCAGATTTTATGGTCTCTGCAGTTAGAAGGAAAACATATTAAAATACAAACATTAATGTAATATTACCTCTAAAAGTGTGGTTGAGTGACAGCTGAATTTTTTGCCTCAGTGTAATTTTCAACTTTTCAAAAATCCATTTAATTAAATTAATTTATAGCAACAAAATTAGAATCTAGATAACTAGGGAAATTTCCTTTCAGTTACAGTTTTTTCCGCTTTTTTAATTGCTTGGCTCAGAAGCAAACAGAGCTTTTCTTATCAGTCTTCCATGCTTATTGTTAATTTTCTTCTATAAACTAAACTCCAGACGTCTTCCCTGTAAAAGCATGCCAGAATTTACAGTGGCACCAAGCTAAAGCAATAATTCCAGCAGAAAATAAGCAGATTTCATTACTGTCAGCATGTTTTTCACATCAGAGGAAAAGGTTGGACAATTCAACTGTCACATAAAAGGTGGGATCATTTTACTAGGGGAGAGGGCTGGAGGATCTGAGTGCCCTTGGTATTTTAGCAGCTATAATTCCTCCTACAAGGCAGAAGACCGAGCTGCAGAAATCTAGTGACAAAATACTGAAAGAAAAGCTTTCTCTTAATTTCAGCAGAATTAGGACCAGCACAGGTATGCAGAAATAAGCTTGTTTTGTATCTCCTTCAGCTTTTACAGAAGGTTTTGGCATCTTTTAGCTGGAGCAGACTATTGCCACATAAGATAGGTCTGCATGGAGGTTTGCTAAACTGAGGAGGAAGCTAATAGACCTTCAACGGAGAAATCCATCCTGGAGGCCAACATCTATATTTCTCATTAATTCTCCAGTCACCTCATGCAGCCCCAGGGATTCATCCAAGAGCTCTGGGGCACCAGGCATTTATCTTTAAATTAAATCCTATCCTATCAGCACCCCGCTAATTTTACTTTTTAAGTTAATCTTTAAGCAAGTCTCCTTTCTCTCTCTCCTCGCTTTCCCCTCTTACAAACTCTTGTTTGAATGTTTGGGGACAAGAAAACCAGGTCCTGCTGACCAACAGTTTCTCAGTCTGCATGGAAGATTACAGCACAGGAATAGCAGATGGCAAGAGTCCTTCTTTCTTTAACCTTGAAATACATTGTTACTTGGAGGAACTGCAGGAAAAACAAACAAAAAACAAAACGAAACAAAAGCCCCAAAAGCAGAGAATGTAGGAGAAAGCCAGCACACAGAGGGGAATACAGAAATACATCTTTTTACCTCCCACCAAGAATAGAGGCACTTTTAATCTGAAATCACTAATGTGGACAGTCAAATTCAAGACGACACCTTAGAGCTAAGAGCACATTGTTAAAAGACAGAAGGGTTTCTTGCCCCAAGTAAGGCCCAGAGGAAAGGCAGGCAGCCTCTAAAAAAAAAAACAAAAAAAAAAAAAAAAAACAAAAAACCAAACACAAAACAGACAGCCTCGAGGGGCTTCATGCCTTTGGGCTGTTTTCCTGCAAGGAGAGCCAGAGAGGTGCCCAGAGACCTACATCTGTAGGTAGGAGCTGAATTTGTTCCCCACAGTTTATGTATGGTGCTGCTGAACCAGTGGTAGAAGGACTAGGAGAATTTTTTCCATTTACCAGCCCACACCCACGTTCTTCCACTTTTAAAGTGAGTAACAGGAAGTCTACCAAGTCCCAACACTGTTATATAAATGAAAATCATCTTCATTACATGGTAACAGACATATTTATGTTGATGTTTAACAGCTGATGAAGAAGTAGTTGAAACTTGAGATTAGTAGTTGGTTTTTGACGGAATTTGTAACTATACCATCAGTACTGACTCTGGAGGAGGTTCAGTCCCAGAGGTATGAAGGCTCTAGTGTGCCTTAACATCACTACTAGTGATTGATTGCTAGAGATGTTAAATTAGGAGCCAACTGGTGCGTGCATGGCCCATGCCTGGCACTTGGTCTGCATTAGCATTCCACATTGCACAACTGATGGTGGAATAACAAAACCACATGGAGAGCCACAGCCATTGAAAACTACGGGACCAAGCCAAAGGCCTGGACTTTTTGGTTGCAACAGAAAAAGAATATTTTCTGAGTAATATCAGAGGCAGATGCTTTCTTCAAGACCTTAGGGTCACACTTAGAATTTAACACGTTCACTACGATTAAGAAAGAAAAAAGGCACACGGTACAGCCACATTCAAGAATCCTAATGAGGGTACTACCCTGCTTTTGTTTTTGACCATAAATTACTGTTCCTCATCACAACATAAAGTAGTTCTCCATGAATTTTTTTTTTTTTTTTTAAATTCAGAATTAGCTGGAAAACTGTCAAGTTAATATGCAAACCATCAGCCACATCTTTTTTCCACTAACGCCACGTTCAAAAAAAGCTTTTGTCTGACATCACTCCAATGACCTCACTGTTTCACCATCCATTTCTGTTTGGCATCCAGATGCACTAGACTCCAATCCCTCCAGCTTCCAACAGCTAGCAAGAAATAGAGCGGCTTTTGCAAGAAGAGGGGAGTCTAGGACTCTTTCCAGGAGGTCGGGGACAGCTGCCCCAGTGTGGAGATCCACAGGGAGCAGAGGGAACAGGAGGGGAAAGAAAGATGATGCTGACAGACCCATGCTCATCAGGCGCAGTGCTCCCTTCAGGACCTTCCCAGAAGTGCACAGGAAAGGGAACTTGCAGCCGTTGCCTGACCTTTGAGCCAGCCCTGCGGCCACGATCTCTGCAAAGCCAGGTGAGATGCTCCAGATATCACGTTGCAGCCCAAGTCTGGCCCAGGCTTATCTCTTCCCTTCTGCAAGGCGATCCTGTTCAGATCGCTAACACCTCTGCAGAAAGGACAAGGTGGCCTGGGACTGATGGGTCTTGGGTTGAGGCTCAGTGAAAATAAATAAATAAAATCAATCCTGATTCTGCAGGGTAGAGTGAAGGCACTACGTAGTACGAAACGTTGGCTATTGAGGAAATGGATCAAGATATGGGAGCACATTTAAAACAACTTTGCAGATGGTGAGTAGGCTGTAAAGGAAAACTCAGGACACACAATATTACAGACAAAATGAAAGCTTGAAACAGCAATAAATTTAAGGAAATGATTTCTGAAATCCCTAGACTGTCTGCGTACAGTCTGACCATATTAAAATGACTGTGCTCTTCCCACAGCTAAAATACTCAACGTGCCTAAAGAAACCTTATGTAAACAGGCAAATATACTTGCTTACATTTTATCTAGCAAAACTGCCATTTGTTGTGGCGCTGCGCTGTGAGCATTGGCACAGCAAGTCGCTTTCATTTGCAAAATGGAACAGAAAAGAGGAACAGGTAGCGGAAGAGACCCTCCCAGGAAAACCACACAAAACCCTGACATCCAACATTCTGCAGCACCTACGTTCCCTGCTCTGCTTCTACAGGAGAAACTTTGATGCCTGGGAAGAACAGCCAGTGCAACATAATAGGCATTTCCAAAGAACAATTCTAGTTTCTTTATCTAATATTAAAATCTGCAGTTTTGTGTGAAGCACTTTCATGACCTCTCTTTCCAAGTGCTTCAAATGGATTTTCTTTTTCTGTTAGCTGCTTACCATTTGCAGGAGATGGTTGCTTTGGAGAAATGAGCAGTGTGCCAGAAAACTATCCAAAAGGCTACAGTTTGGACATGAATGCAAGAAGGGAATAGCTTTCAGTATTAAAAAAGAGACACTTTCCATTAATATTTGGATGTCAAGTGAGTAATTTCAGCATGTGGAAGCTACTGCTGGGAAGGGATGGTCATGTGTTAGTTAATGAGCAAAAGTCATCTAGCCCGTGCAGCCTCTCTGGAACAGACTGGGTGCTGGAGATGGGACAAATAGAGCTTGACTCAAAATAATATGGCCTGAACCCAGCTTCTGCTAATGAGTCATTTTGATCTGGGAACATTTCTTCAGTACAGCTGCCTTCAGATCTGAGCATTGACATGCACAGTTGAAGCCTTCAGAGATGTAGGAGAGTCAGACACTGTTTCCAACACCCCCTTCAAGAACAGGGAGTTCAAGTGCTCCAAGCATCAGGCTCCACATACGGCGCCTTCTTACTCAAGTGCCACAAGTGCTGGAAATGGCCATATCTCCTCCCTTCTTTCTCCTCAAAAATACCCACATCCACAGATGTTTCCCCACACAGAAGCTGGAAGAAAAAAGTGACTGTGAATATTCAGTGTCTTAGATACTTGACTCTGTGAAGCTGAGGATTTAGCCATCTATCTGCAGTCAGAGGAGAGGTGCTCAAACAGTGGTAGCTCAGGTACACTCTAAACTCTTCCTTGACAGCGCCTGGCAGCGTTGGACAAGCAATGCTCAGATAGCTGACTGCCTTGGAGCTGCACCTCAACTGGAGATCTTCAACACCATCTTCTGAGGAAGATGACCTGCTACAAACTGGGAAGCCACCTTCAGTGTGAAATCTGTGCTTGCTGGCTCTGCTTGTAACCCGAATGACTGAATGGTTCTGGATGTCTCCAGAGACCTTCTGGGTTTCTGCTGGTACCGAGCCACTCCCTGGAGAAGGAGTTCTGCTCAGAGAGATGGATGGAAAAGTGCACGGAGGCAGTATGCTGGATGTTTTCCACAATTGATATACAACAGGAAGGATATTGGTATGAGCACAAGTGAAAGAGAGAGGGATTGGAACAGAGAAGGGAAAACGTGAAAAATATGAGAGGAGGGACAGCAACTTGTGCCAAGAGGAAAAAAAAATAATTTAAAAGTAGGCATTTCTGAGACGAACACAAGAGGAAAGGAATTGATCTCTTATAAGAAAGCGGCATGAAGGAAGAGATACATTGGTAGATGCTTCTTTGAAGACAAAGCTGCTCTGACAACCCAGCAGGGAGGTTGCTCTTCTGAAGACTGTTTGCTGAGCTAGCTTAATGCAACGTTTAACAACATTCTTGTAGCCCAGTCGGGCAAGATGGAAGATGAGGAGACAGACCAAATGGAGGGAAGGCAGAAGGGCCAACATTTCTAAGTCACAGGTGAGGAAGCCAAAGCTGAACAACACAGACTCAGCAGCAACAGGAGGAAGAAAGCTACAGAGATGCTCCACAGGCTCCCAAGGTTTGAAAATCTGGGCTAAAAGCTACTGGTGCCCGCATTCTGTGTGCTGGTAGCTGCTGGGAGTAGCAAAACAGCTTGAAGAAGCCATGGGATCCCAGAGCAGCCACCTTGGGACAGCAAGTCTGTCTGTAGGATCTCTGAGAAGAGATGAATCCCACAGGCACCTTTACTAGAGCCAGTTCTTTGCACCACCAACAGAATGGAGGCTGAGGACCTGCTCCCAAGCAGCAAGAGACCCCTGGAGACCAGGATGACCCATTTTAAGAGAGTTTTGCAGCTATAGAATAGCTCACAGCTGCCCTATGGCAGACCAAGGCCTGCTCTACTGAGCGTGACTTAATCAAGTAGTTTTACCTTTGTTCTCACAATTTAATGAATGTAGGAGTAGGAGGGAAAAACCAAAGTACTTCCTACATTCATCCAATCCTTCCATTTGCTCCTGACATTCCTTCTTTCCCTTCTCCCTTTGGCCTCCCAGGGCCAATAGCATTTCCATGCCATAAGCTGGAAACAATTAATGCAGAGACAACAGAAAAACATCCTTTACAGATTAGTTCACATAAGTAATTGCATTAGCATTCTCGGCAAAACTGTGTTGAAGCCAAAAGGCTTCTGGCTTCAGTGACTGCAGGTGGTTCCAATTATAGTTACCCTCTGACAAGTAAAAACACAGCCTTGCTGCAAGTGACAGCGATTCTGCTCCTACAGCAATTGTGTGACACGGTTATGACATTTGACTGCCAGAGATCTGGCTATCTAGTCTCCAGAACCAGAAGAATATGGATGAAGTTTATAGTAAACATAATTATACTACTACCTTACAGCAGTGGTATGTTTTCTACATAAGGCTCATAAAATGCAAGGCATCTGTATGTGCAAAATGTAGAGTGATCGAGAAAAAAGTCCTCATTAAAATCCAACAGATGAAACACAGAACAAATTCCAGAGTCTCTGCCAGTATTAAGCTAGCAGCAATTACAGCCACTGGAGACCAAGACTTTACAGACGTCTGCATCCCATCAGTACATAGTTGCAAAAGGACAGGTAATGGTTCACAAACAGACCTCATGCCATGGTTTGAAAGGCCACTAACCTGAAATTACACTTTCTATTGGGATGGAGCTGCTGCTGTAGACATAACAGTGGTGTTACAGTACTGCATTATGTATTTAAGTACATATATAAAGTACTTATCTATTTATTTAGGCAGTTTAGTTAAATGGAGAGGCAGATTTGCATGGCTGGCAACACTAGCCAAAGCAATTGCAGCTGACCTTCAGCATTGTCCCAAGCATGATGCTAAAGTCTACAGCAAAGCTTGATGAAGTCAAGATGAGGTAGGGAGGGACCAGAAGCTGTCTTACACCTGCTCTAGGCAGACAGGGCCAGTGCCATCAGGTGCACTGCTCACCATCTCACATTTGCAAATCCTTGTTTGAATTCTGGCCCTGGTTAAAAAATAACAAGGGAAATAGAAGGTAAAGACATCTTTCCACAAAGGAGTGGGCTTGAAGTAGACAACTCAAGGGTACATCTGTGATTAGATCCCTGGTGGGTGGAGCTCTGTTGGAACAGCAGCACTAATACATGTCTTTGCTTTTGGACCAATGTGTGGCACGCAAAAGTCAAAGGGCATTACTGTTAAGGCTAAGTCAGCCCAGTAAGTCATATGTGGCACGATCCATACAATTAACAACAAGCCCAAAGTTACCAGGACATGGGTGCTCAGGCTGCTGACTCGGGCTGATGACCACTATACTCTTGTCTCCAAGCCTGCCGACCTGTGCTACAGCCCGAGCTGCATGTTGTTGCATGGATGTGAGTAGGTTCAACTGCAGCCTCCAGCTGCAGCAGAGCCTGGTTCCTTCTGACAGGTCCAGTTCTAAGAGTCCATCTAATGGGAACTCTAGTTAATCAACAGGATAAACTATTTCAAGGGGCTGTCCTGCTTTCAGCAGGACAGCCTCGCTCAGCTAAGCCCCCAGCATGGAGCAGAAAAGCCATTCTTTACAGAGCAGCCCGAAAAACGGGAGTTAGTATTTCTTCTTCTTTTCCATCCCTCTCTAATCAGCTGCCATCCCTAGCGAACAGCTGATACAGTCCCAGAAGTCAGGGAAGAAAATAGTTTTGAGGTAAGAGTCATTGCTTTAGGGATGAATTATTAGAATCAGGGTGTAAACAGGCATGGTACATTTTAATGCATGTGGGGATTTAATCAAGCTTAATTTCTTCTTCCACTACTGCGGCTGGGAAGAGTCTGTGGAACTGTAAGATGTCAAGTGTTTAAACCTGACAAGTTAATTCCTGCATTGTGGGGCCAAGAACAGATATGAACCTCCACCTGTTGTAAGTCTCCAGCAAGTTCTGTACACTCAAGGGATGCCTCATGACCAGCCCATCAAGCATTGCATGGCTAATCAGGGGAGATGCTCTCCTCTGATCTCCAAGAGCCCCCTTGGGCTCTGTAAGGAGCCAGCCAACTCTGGTATACCCTGACCTTCAGTTCGTGACACTGCCCAAGTCCATACAAGGAGCTGGGAGATCGCCTGAATCTCTTGGAGAGGAGGAAGGGGGAAAACCACCAAGTTGCACCTAAGGTATGGGTGAGCTCCTCTGTAGTCTAAATCCAGCCTGAAATACCAGTCTCAGTTTCTTAAGCCAGCATGAGCTATGCTGTGGTGGTCTCCGAGCCCACCCAAGATAGAACGACAAAGCTTTCTCATTATCATTATACTAAGTTTTGGGTTCAGTGAATTGACATTTCCCAGTAAAGAAGGATTTTACTGGAAAATTCCTAAGCGAGATCTAATTTACTCCTGAATGTAATAAAAATTCCAGACCAGATCTTCAAGTGCTGCAGCTCCAGAGCCGGAGGCAAGGTGGAGTGATGCAACCTCAGCAGGGACCTGGCACACAGTGCTTTGGCCAGCTACTCTCTCTACTCTCGCTCTTTATGGACATTCCAGTTTGCCTTTACCTTAAACAACCCAATCTGCAGTGGACAACTGTAACATTAGACCTGTAGCTTGCTTCTTTTTTCACATCTTGCTATTCAAGCTGTCATGGTGGTCTCTCGCTCTGAACTATCTGTAATCTTGTGTTTGGCAGCAGATGGTGCAGGCCAACGGGTTTGCAATTCAATGTTTGTTTTGGTCTGGAGTGAGTCAACTTGGCCTTTCAGGACATGGTTGTCTACTCCCTTATGGTGTTCTCCCTCAAACCCTGCAAAATAGGCTCTTGGCATTGCTCTGTTCCTGCCATTCCCTATTAATCATAGGGAGATTGGGAGGGGAAAAAAAAAAAAAAAAAGAGTAGCACCTTAGTACTTATTTATGTTAAGATACATAAAATGAAGAAAAATTGGGTAGGAGTCACGCAATGCCCATCCAAGCTGATGGACAGAGACTTAAAAGTAATCTGCAGCCCGAGGGCATGCAGCACCACATTCTGGGAAGAGTAAAGTTCCTTCAAAAACACCTTCTTATTTAGAGCTCAGTGGTAGGCAGCCAGAATTTTCTCATCAATTATGCAGAAAAATGGATTTAATTGCTGGCCTTTCAAAACTAGATTTGTAAATGGATTGCCTTGTCACAGCAGTGGCATCTGACCGCAGCTCAATTGCTTTGTCTTGCATCTGCATGTTTAAGATGTTGCCAAATCCCTGTGGTCAGAGGAAGACATTGACTGTGGAGACATCTGAATCTAAACAAGAGTCACAGGGTAACAGACAGTGAAGAGCTGAGGCTGTTGCAATGGTGCTGATGCACAAAGGCAGGGAAACACAGACCTTAGGTTATCTCCTGATCTATGCATGCAAGATCCACATCAAGGCTTTGACCAACCATTGGCTAAAGCCATCACCAAGAATTTTGAAAAACCATACCTCTGGAGGAAAGGTACACATGAAAGAGCAACCAGTTGAGTACCGCAGCCTCACGCTATTAGATCTGTATCTAAGTGTGCATCAAAGAGCTCAGAGACTTACCCAGTGGCAGTGAAACACCTTAACTGCTTTTTCAAGCCTCTCTTGGTGACGCCTGGGGCTCTTAAGCATTCACTAGGTGTGAGACAAAACATTTCTCTCTGCTAAGATGTGCCCCTCCTGACTGCCTACACATCTGCACAGGCTCAGAGGCACATTTCTTTCCCACTGAGTGTCTGATTTAAATTAGACTCAGAAACTTGTTCCAGATACCAGAACATGGAGAACTCATGACTCATGCTCTGTCATGCCTATTCTGGCCCAGGGGAGCCTGGTGCCTCCTATCAAGCACGGAAAGGAAAACCCAGTGATGCTTTAAAGGGTACGGCAGGAGGGTGCTGCAGCAAGAGGGAGCTACCAAGGAGGCTGTACATCATACACATACTCAGCCAGGACTTACAAGCAGAAGTCAAGCCTCTGATGCAGGTGATTTAAGGTCTAGGATAGAGATTCACTTTCCTCAACAGGACAAACACGCACTTCTGAGCAGTTCCCAAGGGAAAAGTCACTCAAACATGGCAGACTGTACCTTGGCAAACCTGTGTGCTGAGGGAGATCCTGCATTAAAGGGAGCTGGAGGATTGATTACGTGGTGACAAACAACTAGTGAGATATCCTGTTTAAAACTCTTGTGATCGAGAACACTTATGTGGATACTATATGAAGGTCCCCACCTTTCTTTTCGGCTGCTACGGTGTCTTTCCAACTGCTGAAAAATTCCGCTTGGTTTTCTATATAGTATCTGCAGTGACAGCAAGAAAAAAGAGAAAAAGTAATTGCAAAGGGATGTTTTCTCTTATGCATGGGAAAAAAACACAGGCAGGATTGATGCTAATACCACCTGCCTGTGAAGGAAGGAGACTGAACCCTTTCTTTTGCCCCATGTGCATCCTTCCAGGGTGCCCAGGTAACAACTGAGAAAGAGCAAACCTAAAAGCCAAAGGTTTAGCAGCAGCCTACAGTGGTGATCAGCAGAACAGAAAGCAGGATATTTAGGGATAAAACTGCTGCAGTTCTCATGTAATGAATTTCTGGATAGTGAGCTGGCAACGTAGCGTACCACCTTCCCAAGGAAGCTGGCAGGGACCTCTGAGCACCGGGGATGTCTCTGACCATCCAGCCAGCAGCAATCCCCTTCATCCCACACCAGGCTGAGACCTTCCTTCATCGCAGTCTCGTAATAAAATCAAGTGCTCACAGGGCTGCCTACCTGGGTGCTTTATTTCCCACCCAGAATTAAACCAGATAGAGTCCATTCAAGTAGAAAAGCTATGAATAAATTTGCTGCTGAACTCCACATTTTATACTGTAAAAAAGCCTTCCTGAGATCCTACTACTATTAGTCACTAAAATTTACAGGAATCTTTAAAACTTCATTTCCTAATATGATCTTTTTGCCTCTTAAAATGCATGCTGCTCACCCAGACAGTGAAGTGCAATTCAGCCTATGCACTGCTATAGCCAAGCTCACCACACACACTGTTCACTCATTTGAAAGAAAATTAACTCGCATAGAAGTGGACAAGGATTTGCTACCAACAGCCTGAAGTTAAAAAACAACAAAAAATTTGTCAGCATTGGAAGGCTCTTCTCTTTCTGTTAAGGTACAATAGTAAACAGTTTATTGAAAAAGGAGCTCATAAAAATATCTGTATATGAAGATAATTTGGGGGATGGTAGAGACTGGGTTATTTTGATAATTCATTCTTCAAAAGACTCAAGGTTTTAGATGTGTACTTCTCCACTTCATTTTGAAGATGCTTTAACTGAAGAATACAATTTCAGAATTAATATGCACACTGAGGACATTTGCTTCATTTCATCTCTATTTCAATACCATTGACTAGGAAATGACATGAATCAGTTTTTAAAAACCTAATATTGCCTTTTGCCTGAAAATTAATTTAGTGAATTCATAAATGGCAGAAGTTGGTTTAAACAGATAATTCCACAAAGATTTATTGTTACATTTTCCCCACGTTTTAGCGCTCCAGAATATTGTCTCAATACCAAGTAATGAATGAGCAGAAACAAGCAAATCCTAGAAAAGAGCTTGAGGGGTGAAAAAAAGCCCAAAACACAAAGTGCAAGTCAAAACAGGGTTCCTTTCCCTCAGGTGGCCACTGCTCCCACCAGCCTCATCCCCGGCTCATTGCTCGCCATTCAAGTTCTGTATTTTTTATTTTTATTTTTAACTTGAAATTACATTAACCAACAGCTTAAAGTGCCAGTCCTCTGAGACAGATAGCTACCATGAGAGCACGTACAACATATATACCTTTACCAAAAGCTCCCCAGTGGCCCTTTCCCGCTGTGAGACAGCCCTAATGTAGAGACTGTACCATCGCGCGGGGCTGTCCTGTCATACAGCACAGCTGCCTGTGGTGAGGTATAATCCAATTCTCTTTTTTTTAGAGCCATCTTTATGTCACTATGCAGACATACTGCATGTATAAAATGGCCTATCTGGACAGGACCAAGACTTCAAGAAATCATGAACTTCACTCAGGATATGGAACAGTGGGAGCCTGTTGCTATTTAGACTTTTTTAAAAAAAAAAATACTGGTCTTAGCTACAGTTTACTTTTCCCCACTTAGAAACGTGGAAAAGTTTGTTCAGCTTAAAATTTCCTGTTTGGCATTAGCAGCTGCTGGCTACGATATTTATAAATATTTCATCAGACGTTTCGAGGGGAATCTGGTTACAATTAAACAGCGAGCAATGCAGCTCTGCAGTCCCTCACTCCCGGGCAGAATTCGTGCCGCCCGAGGTTCCCCGCGGGAGAAGAGGGGTTGCTGCTCGGTGAGCCGCGTGTGCTGCGAGGCGAGTGTTAGCAGCCAGTGGTGTAACTTCAGGGGGCCCGTTTTTAAACAGGAAAGTGAAATCACTTCTTGTGGTATCCAAATATAGTAGCTGGGGAGGCACATTTGGTCAGCAGGCCTGGGACCACCTACTCCGAGCATTACTCATTGCGCTTCCCTCGCCCCCCCAGCGCCCCTGAGCATCCCCAGGTCGTGCAGTGCAGAAACATGCTTCTCCAAGCTAAGCACCCCTCCCTGCCCACCAGCCCCATACATCCCAGTATTTCATGCTCACCCTGGGTATGCCCAACCTCAGTTTCCCCCCAATTCTCCTTAATATGACCTAAAGCTAAGCAAGTCGGAGTGAAGGGCAGAAGGAAGAGCCCACATAAAGACAACCCTTTGACTTCCCAGGCAGGTCTGCCCACAGCTTTCTGAAACATTCACCTCTGCTGAACCAAAGGCAGGTTATTTCTCCCCAGAAAACCACTACCTCACTTCAGGGCTTCCCAGGGCCAATTTCTTCCCATCTTTTTTAAGTAGCCTCCAATATAATCTGGACTGCTCTGGTCGTTAAAAAAAGGCTCCAAACATCTCAGCATCTCCTTGGACTCAGCAAGACTTTTGTGCAGTTGAGGCACGGCATTCTGCATGGACATGCTTTTGACCCTCGGTGCCATCACCCAGTCATGGGCAGAGGAGAAGGAGAACATGGCTTCCCAATGAGCCAGCTCACTCTGAGGAGTCAGGAAACCTGATAAACAACGAGGCAATGGTATTGCCTCAGGAACCACTAACCTGAAACAGCAGCTGCCCTCTTTACAGTAAAGGTGCTTAGCAGGGGAGAGATTACTCAGAGGAATGGCAGGTGGAGAGGACACATCTGCCAGTGAGCTGCTTTCCCCCAGAACGTCTGGGTTTTACTTCCTTAACACTACATCTTGCCCTCTCCCTGTGTAAAGCCAGGGCAGCCCCAGAGCCTCTACACTGTGCCCCAGTGACACCAGCCACACAGCTGGGACCTCACAGCAAGCACAGTTCCCACACCCAAGCCCGAACAGCCAGGCATGGATGAGCATCGTTCTTGCCCTGTCTGCACACCCAATGGAGAGCATCTCCCAGATCTGTACCAGGAGCTTTTTGAGCACAGCAAAGGACCATGTCTGAGCCTGCACAGCTCAATCAGTCCTACTGTGGCTCATGGTTCAGTGCTGATCCAGCTCAGTGTCCCATCTTTTGGGACCTCAACTCAGAGGCCTCTGCAGCTTCACAGGCATTTCAGACAAGCTTGGAGCACAGGTCATTTTATTACTCTTTTCCTACATTTCAGGGTAACAGCAGCAAGAATGTAAGGTAGAAGCAGCCCAAAAGAAGAAAGCCTATAAAAAAATTCTGCAGTCCAAAACTTTTATGGGAGAAGTGACTTTAAGTTCCTCATTTGCTGATTTTACGTAAAAAGAGGCAAAATATGCTGAACAAATAAAAGGCATAATTGCACAGCCTCACCCCCTGTTTCCGGCTGTATGCAATAGCACCATGAACTTCTTAAAGAGCAGCATTTCCTGAACCTCAAGTGCTCGCAGATGGTGTTGTCCTGGAGCACTTTCTGCTGATGTTCCGTGGTTCCCTTTGCCTTGCGTGACTACTGTGCAGCTTTGGTTTGTTTATTCCACTTTTTCCTGCTCTTTAGTTATGAGCTAAGGAAGGGAACCAGCCACTTTTGCTAGTTTAATCACTTGCTGGTGCCAGTGCACATCTGCGGGCGTGATTAACGGGGTGTGTCACTCCCATTCATGTGAGCAAAGATTGCAAAATCAGGTCCCTTTAGCTTAAGTGTAGGGATGGATGTCCTGTTGTCAGGGATAAGTCAGTGGTCCCAGGCCTGCTGACCCCACTTTGGGGTCTACATGATAGGATGTTATCTGTCTAGGAGTAGGACCTGACAGAGACAGACTTGGTAGAGCACCCTGTCCAGCCAGACCTAGAGACTGAACTCTGAGATGCCCACCATAAGGGGGTTCCAAGCTGGAAGCCACATCACCACATGAGCCTGCCTGGTGTCCAAAGCCACTGACGGCATTGCTAGGAGAACACACAGCATGCTAGGTATGGGGATGCCTACAGCTTACAGCAAACGGATATGTCTTCAGACTAGTGTTATAAAATCAGGCTTAATTATAAAGTCATGCCTGCTGTCACCGTCATCATGATACTTCACCTTTCTTCAGAGCCATCCTCTGTCTCTTTGTGGGAGTTGGTAACTCCGCAAGTGCTGCATGAACAAAGGTAGTGTTGTAATACTTGGGGGTTATATGGGATTGCCACCTAACGGTCACTGAAAAAGGTCACTTATCCCAACTGTATTCTTTGAAACGAAAGCAGAGAGCTAGATGACCTGCACAGAAGCACTGGTGGAAATCCTGAAATCTATGAATTCATCTTCCCGCCTCCACAAAACCACAAATTCAACAAATGCCCTCAGAAGGCCTTCAGGTTTTACACAACTATTTTCCAAACAGGAGATCTCTGTTCCTCTTCCAGAAGTAACAGTTAAAACATAACCAGCTTTGCATAGTAGGGCTTGATGCACAAGCTGCAGGTGGAAAAAAAAATAAAAATGAAGACGTGACTTCAAAAGTTAGATGAAGTCCCATTGGAAAGACTGACTGAACAGAGAAAGGAGAGACAGGTGGCAAGTCAAAAGCCTAAGAGGCAGCCAAGCTCTCTGAAAAGCTGCAGAAAAGTCAAGGGTGGGTGTAGCAGGAAAGAGACACACCTGAGCCAACTCATGACAATTATGTGAAGAATTTTTCAGTGTGCCATGAATGGCAGCATCCAACAGACCCTTCCTGTCTCCTTTTCGAGGAGGTGATAACCAATCCTTAGGAAAGTTATTCTACCTTCGCAGGAGGATGCCTTCATGCGGCACTTCGTGCTGCATGACTCACTGCACACTTGACACCCATCTGCTCTCGCACCAAATGACTTCTAGGAAAAGTGCTGAACAAAGTATTTGCTCAAAAATATTACAAAACAGTAAGGCATCATTCACTGTTGGAAAGAAAGTCCCCCTAAATATTTTTCTCTGGGGAATTTACAGATTTCTGCAAAACTTCAAATGTCTCACCAAAAAGGACTTGGAAGAAAAAAAAAACCCACAAGAGTTGCCTGATCCACAGCTGGATGCTTCCAATGCTGATTGCTCCTTCGAGCCCATCTTTCCCCAGCACTAGTATTACCCTTACTTTTCCTTTTTGCTCCTCCTGAGACAACACCTAACAGGTGCAATGACTTTCCAATAAATCACATGTAGAAACAAGAATTTATGTACAGCAGAAAAGCAGGAAATACAATTTCTTCCAGGGAGGGCACGTGGGTGGCTTCACCCCTGCCTTCAGGTTTGGCTTTCAGGGGTCATCCTTCTGCAGCACATCTGGCTGCGATGCCTTGGCTTCGTGCAAGCCTCTGCCTGGCCTTTGACACACGCGAAGGCTTTTGCCTTTCCACTTTTCACGTAATGAGGCGCAGGAGCTGCCATCGCCCACCCCACAGCCCTCCCAGCCTGACACCCCCCCCCACAAGCCCCAGCACACGGGGCAGGTAAACTCCAAACCTCTTCTGTAAGCCAAGCAAACAGCATTCAGAGATTTCCATGATGCTGGAAGAGCACACGTTTTTCCACTACAGCGCTGCATGTGAGGTCTCTCCTGGGACAAAGCACAGCGCTGCTTTTTCTCTTGCTTTAAATGTATTAGCAGAAGTCCACCAGAAAGTAAAAGAATTTTCTAGAAGAAAAAACGTCTCTGGCTCTTGTCTCAAGATGCAAATGAGCAAAACCACCACACTAAGCTTCCTGAAACACAGCATTTCACATTCAACATTTACTTTTCCAGTCCTTCAGAGGTGCTGCTTTCTTTTCACTGCTCCGACCCAGGAGAGCACTGGTGCTCAACCAGCACGGGAGCTACCCACCAGCATCGGCCCAGCCATGATCACTAGGCACCAGCGGGATTTCAGGACTTAGCAGAGCACACACTTAAAAGCTGTGTTTTTCCTAAGTGGATTTCTGCATACATTTAATTATTTTGTTGAACTGGAGCCACTGCAAGTGAAGGAATCATTACTCTAAAAAAGTAAACACATTCCTGCAAATTTTCAATAGAAAAAACACTCTTGACTCCAGAGAAGGAAAAAAGCAAGATTCTCCTCTGAAAGCCTCATATTTGCTCTCAGTTTGGCTCTTTTTGCCCCAGCCCTGGAGGGAGTTCCTGCAGAGGACAGCCCTGGTTTGAGCTCGTGGTGGCACGCACCCACGTACTCTGGCTTTCAGGTGAAATACTCTTAATGTGAGAAACCAAAAACCACCGGTGCAGTATGGTTATGCGCTGAACACCCCAGTGGTGTTTGCCACAAGGTGGCTAATCCTAAATGCTGCTTGTCACACGGCTGCCCCAGGGACTCTGCAGCTGCAGCAGCCCAGACCCTCAGCCGGCAGCAGCTTCATCAGGATTTGTTTCTCTCCCCACCCCAAAGTGCTGCTGCCTGGAGACTCCTGGAGCTGTGGGGTGGGTACACAGGGGAGCCCCAGTTCCTCCATCCCACCACAGCCCTCAGCTGGGACATCCCTCAGGTTCCGACACCCACCCAGGCTCGCAGGAGCTGCCTGCCCCTCAGCCAGCACTTCCCCAGGAGAGTTATGTTTCTCTTCAGCACCAGCAACTTCCTTCTTCCTTTCACTTCCACCTTTTGTCACATTAAAAGAAAAAAAAATAAAAGCCTTTAGAAAATGACAGATAAGTTTTATATTCCCATCATCTCAGCACTCCTCATTTCCCCATCTTTCAGCTGCTCTCCTCTCGCTTCCTCCCTTTGCGTCCCTGTAAGGCTGAAGCAATAACATCTCGCTCCCTTTGGTGGGATGACTGCCAGCACCCGCCCTTGCTCCATAGGAATAAGGTACAGGGGTGAACATCCGTGGGGGAAAACATCCCTAAAGTGTCACTGAACAAAAGCGAGAGATGCAGTCCCTGCTGATGAGCTAAAGCAGCTCAACCATCGCTGTTGATCTAAGCCATCTGGGTAACCCTCCCTGAGCACAGTGGGGCGAGAAACCAACGTGGAGTGGGGAAAGGGAGGGAATTAAGTCATCTCAGAAGTTTCCACCAACATGAACTGTCATCTGGAGACACCAAAGCCCTGGGGGTCTTCCAAGTAAAGAGCCCGTGGGAAGGCACCCTGGGATCGCTTCCCAGGATGTGGGATCCTGGGAAAATTATAGAGGCAACACAATGGGAACATCAACCCTGCATCCATGGCACTGTGGGGAGCTGCTGCTGGCACCCACAACAGCTATGGGGATGGAGCAGGCAGCAGGAGGAGCAAGGAAGGGAGCACTGCCAGAGGGCCAGGGAGGATGAGCCATGGAAGAGAGCAGAAAGGGAACTGGATTGAAAAGATAACACACCTCTCACCTACTGTAAACTCTGCTGGGACTTGTAAACCTGGTGTCCTCCTCAAAGCAAGCCTAGCAACATCAGGACATATGCAAAACACAAAGGAGGTCATCACTGCATCATCACCAGCCCCAATGCCTGGCCATAAACCAGGCAGTGGAAAGTCAAGGCTGTATTCCCAGAAGATGAAAATCGGTCTCTTGGTAGATGGGACTTCTTGTAGTTACACAGTTTCCCTGACTCCCATCTACTCAAGTGGCTTCATTTTGCAAAGAAACACTTAATTAGTCACCAGGCCAGACACCAAGAATGTATCAGCAAGGGGCACTCACCTAGATGAGGATCAGATCTACTCTCCACCTTCCCAAGTTGTGAAGGACTTCATCTCACTCAGTCATGAAGCATCACAGAAGACAAAAAAAACAAAGCAAAGCAAAACAAAAAAAGGCAAGACCCTGCCCTTGCAATTATATGTGCTAGTACTGAGCAAGATGCAAGGTAGTCTTCCCTCTCTCTCAGGCTTTTGTAGGAGTTAGTAATTAATTATTCTAATTGCAAAAAGCTGAGCCTCCCCTAGGAGCCAGTCCTCTGATAAGACTCTTCTTCCTTGGGCTGCTGGGAATAGGTGGTTCCCCATCACCACTCCAGCCTTAAATAACAGGACTGCATCATGCCAGAAAAATAAAAAAATGAGATGGGGGGTTGGGGAAGGGAAATAAAAGAAGAGCATGATTATTTTTCAGACATTTGAGTTATGCAGATGGCTCACAGCATATGGGATTTCAATTTGGGCTTTTAATAGAAGAAAAACTATTGTGTTTCTCAGCCAGAGAGACCAAAACAACCTGGATTTTTTGTATTCTGCACTTGATACTCCTTTTCTTTTTTTTTTTTTTGCCTCATAATCCTGGGTTTTGCCAAGGTAATAACTACCTGGGGAGCAAATCAGTGCTGTGGGCACCATGCCGTGGAGCGCTGAGCTCCAGCTGTTGGTGAAGGTGGCTGAGCATCCAGCGGGTGGGATGCGCATAGCTGCCCTGTGCTCCTTGAAGTGCGTGACAGTGACTGCTCATGAAAGTACCACTGAAAAATGATGACAGGCCAGGATCAGAGAGGAGAAGTGCTTTGCCTTTCCTCCCTAGTAACTATTAGACCTGTAAATACTGATCCAACCAAATCTGACCCCCCTCTTCCCCACTGCTCAGGTGGTCAAACTGTGCCATCAGGCAATTCAAACCAAACAAAAAACCAAACAAGCATTATCATCGCTTGTCATATTTATATTTTTGATTTTATTTTTAATTTTTATTAAAAAAACAACTATTATTAAAAATGAATCAGGCTTCAGCCAGGGAGAACTCTCATTTCAATCTTGTGAACAAAACGCAGCACAGTTAAAACCCATAGGCATAAACAAAACCCAATTAAAAAAAAAAAAAAAAACAGCTCAAACCACAGCTTATAATTATGCAGTTTCCTCAAAGTCAATAGAGAGGCTTTTGTTAAAAGCCTTCAATTCAGAATTTCATGGAAGACATTTAAAACACAGGGGAAGAAGGAAACACGTGCTTGTTTTTAAAAAAAAAACAACCAACCACCAACCAAAAAACCCAGAAAAAAAAATTGTTTGGGTAATGGTTAATTAATTCAACAAATTTACTTCCTCCAAAGCAATCACTGTTCACCCAGCCATATAGTTGGCCCCCACTGATGTATTTGCTCAGAAAGCTGAACATACACAATTCCTGCCAAGTCATTCTGGCCAAAATTTCCCAATTTTGGCACTGGTTTGGAGGGGGTTTTCAGTGAGATCATACCGGGCTTCCCACTTTGGGAGCCTGGAGTTTCCAATGCCAGAAATTACCACTGGGAGCCTGGAAAAGGGGCTGTAATTCAGCCCCTTTCGGTCTCCCCAGTGAGACAGCACCAAGGTGAGCTCTAAGCTTCTCTCTGAGCTCCTGAACCAGGGCGTAATTAAGCACCTGCCCTTGTATGTATGTATCAAGCCCCAAACTGGCTATGTTAAAAATTGCAAGTTAGTGACTACTTTGTAAAAAAAACAAACCCAAAACTTATCCTCAGTGTGGGAACTTTAAGGTCAAACCCAAATAAAAATGGCCTTAAAATATATACACATATATATGGCTTTTCATTTTTCCTATCCATTTCATTGGAAACAAAAATAAATTTAAGGGTGATATTTGGTTTTTAAAAATGATTCTGTCCTTCTCTTTAGCTGTCAACCGGAGCAAACGGGATGGCGGCGCTGACTGTGGTTGCTCACGATGCGGCTCAGAATCCACCCGAGTTCTCCTTCATCCTCGCTAGTAACCGGGAGTAGACGGGTGCTGCAAGGAGAAGACCGAGTTGGCTGGGACACACAGCATCTCCCTGTCCCCTCCCCTCCCGGCTGTGCTACATCTTGCTTGGAGCAAGACAACAGAATAAACTTCTCTTTAAGGGACAGGGACATATAACGAAAATTAGAAATAAGCTAGAGAAGTTGTTTTACCTAGTCGAGGATTCCTCTGAGAAACCTGCATGGAAAGAAAATATAAGGTTTGCATAAATACAACAGATCTCTGCCAGCTATAAGAACAGTTTGCACGTCAATATATTTATCCCTAGTCTCCAAAAACTATGGATGAATGACTCTTCATTATTGGAAGCTGACATATATAGCACCATGCCAAGGTCACATTCACAGTGTGCTGCAAAGCTGTAGGCTTCATGTTGCAAAATGTATTATTTCTTATAGAATTAAATCATGTAAGAAGAGAGGATTGGTCATTCCATGAAACACACAGTCAACTCCCTTTGGAAGTCAAAATCTGAATGTGACATTATCTTCCGATCATTATTACCAAAATGTAATTTCAGTACTTCTACAGTGAGATTTTTTTTTGTCTTTTACCTTGGATAACGCAGATGCCTGTTTGAAGATTTCTAACGCGGGATCCGCAGGCTCGTCACCTCTTTCTTGTGGCCTTGAAGCTAAGGGTGGGACATAGATAGCACTGAAATATTCTTCAAAGCACACAGGCTGCTTCCCTCCAATACTTTGGAGGATGTGTTGAAAACTCCCATAACAGACTAATCCTCCTCAATAAACTGAAGCAATTGCCATGTGTCACTTCTCCCTCCCAAAGCCGCTCTGCTGTAACGGTGTGGCTCCAGATATTTCTAACCAAGGACCTACCCTGAGGCTGTAAGACAGAGTTCACGGCATAAATCACACCATTCGTGGCCATGATATCACTTTCAGCAACTGGCTCCTTGTTGATATGTATTACATTGTTTTTCTGTTCAGGAAAAGAAAAAAAAAAAAAGAAGTAGAAAATGAGAAACTTTTGTCATCAGTGGTTTCCAATTTTATTAAAAAAGCCCGCACTTTGCATTCATTCATTTACTGGATGGCTGTAGGCGTTTTCATTCCTCTTGCCAATTAAGGAGAATATAAAAACAAATTATAGCCTGACCAGTTTGTCCTGGAGTGGTTGGCAGGCTTCGGAGCACTGACTTTCTCAGTGTGCTGGCTGGGACCGCTGTCCCACAGCAGCAGAGCACATCCACCAGCTCCCTGGTGGCAGCAGGCACTCCTGCTCATGCCAAGAGGGGTGGCTGCCGAGATGGCATCAGGAAAGGGTAGATCAGGACTGGACATGGGAAGAATCTAGCATGCAAGTTGGCCAACTCAATGCCCTTGGAAACACTGGCCTTTCCATTTTTATCCTGCACTTTCTTCCTTATGAACAGAGTGGGTCTTCAGTTATTTCTTTTCTGAAATATTTTTTTTTCCTCAATAGAGGATCCTATATTTCCTTAATGTAGTGCAGAATTTGTGAAATGGAATTATACATCTACATAAATCCTGCTGCGTTAAAGAAGTCCATGCTGAGATCATTTTTGTTACACTAAAAAAGATGTGTTAGCTGAACAAGCTATTCGTTTAATTTATTTATGCTTTTTCCCCCATGACTCAGGTTTAAATTTATAACAGCTCCTGGAAATCATTTACAATTGGTCTTCTGGGGAGAAAGCTGAAGCAAACCACATTTCAAGACTGCCAGCTTGTTGAATTGAACACATGGCAACAGTCCCTCCGCTACAGCCCAGAAAACACTGTTTGGTGGGTCTGTGCACACATTTAGAAGAGGTTCCCACATCATCCAAATGGGCACAGACATACTTTGGTCCTCGAGGTGGACTGTTAAATGCAGACCACAGCCTTGCTGACTGCGAAACCCCATCCGAGGTGACTCACCATGCTGACTTCCAGTTTATCTCCCTGCATGGACTTCAGCCTCACAAGGGCACTGACTGCGCCGCTCACCAGGATCTCATCAGCCACGTGGAACTTGAGGATGTTGGCAAGCTCCTTGGCATTACCTGGGGAAAGAAAATATTTACATTTGCAAAACAGCATCAGCGCTTGCTTCCCGTATTTCATGTGTGAAATGTCACCGCCTCTTCTGGAACATAGATGGTGAAGGGGAAGCATCTTACCTAATGACATTATGTGGAAAATACCATAATTTCCTGAAAGTGCAAGGAAAAAATGTAAAATTGAAAAGACTGGGCAAAAGGACCTTGGTTGGAGCTGGTTAGGACATTGAGGCCATTCCTGCCTTGACAGGTCAGGATCCCAGCGAGTCCAGAAGGACACTCTTCCAATGTCCCAGCTTGGTATGTACCAAACCCACCCTAGTCATGAAATCCCTCTCTCTTATATTTTCAGTCCCTCATTCTGTCACTGTGCATAGCATCAGCCTGCTTCTGTGGCTGCTTTCACTTCCCAAGGAAGTCTAGGGGTGGAAAAAAAGGTTCATGTGAAATAAGGAAGCAGATAGAGCACAGTGGGTATTTGCAAGCATCAATACTTTTGCCAATGCCAGTGTCACTTGGCAATAATCCTCAGAGCTGAAACTACAGGATTCCTGGGTAGGAAGGGGAAAAGTGCAGTAGAAATGTCACTAATGGCTCGCAGATTGCTGGCCTGATCCCCACCCCACTGAGTGTCTACTCATCTAGCTGCACTTTGAAACTAAGCTGCACTTAGGAAGGTAAGATGCTTCCCCTTCAACATCTGTTTTCCAGAAGAGGCAGTGACGTGCACAGCATGGGCCAGCAGCCCTCCTCCATCTTTTCCTTCAGAGGATGCAGTGTCACTGACAAAATCCACAGACAGGCGATGGGGAACAGCTAGTGCAAAGATGGCTTCCATCTACAAAACTAGAGCAGCTCCTTCACCAAGGGGGACTTTTTGTTTCACTGCCCATAACTGAATACACTGTGAGCTTTTTTTCCATTACAGTCTTTCTAGGGTGGCCCCAGTTCACACTGCACGTCCTCACCAGCATGATTCACTTCTTCATCAGGAGCGTAAGCTAAATATTTGCGTGAAAAAAGAAGAACATCTGAAGTGTCCGCATCTGGGATACTTCATTGCTGCAGCCGTTTACAATAGCTGCAAAACAGTTCTGAAATATTTATATATTAAGCACCAGACTGCATGTGCAGCCTGATATTACCAGTCCCTCCATCCCTGCACTTAAAAGGATAACCAGCTACCATGGGCAGATGCTTCCCAAATTATGATGTCAATGTTTGGTTGGGCTTTAATGACGAGAAGACATTACACTCAAATACCTGACATTGTTTCCAACCACAGCCAGTTTTCAACATGAACAAAATAAAAGATCATGCTACTTATCCAGTAGAGCGTAATTAAACATTCCCATGCTTTTTTCCACACCCAGCCTGCACGCCTGTGCTTTTCAGGATACTGATCTTCATGTGTGCTAGACTAGAATATTTGTTGTCTTCTCAGGATCAGATTGGACTTCCTGCTTTGTCCATGTACACATAGATGGAGCAACAGCTCCATCCTTTTACTACTTAATTTTCATGCAGTGTAACTTGAGGCTGGATGTGGACCTTGTTTTCTATTTGCAAAACTTCCTTTAGACACCCTGATCCTATGGGGTTGACAGCCATATTCTCCCTTCTTTCATCCCTGACTTGCAAGGCAGAGATCTCATCGGTTCCTCTAGAAACACCCTAGGGTTATCTTGCTTACCCTAGCCAGCACAGCCAAATTTAAGTCATAGTGAGTTTGTAGCACAGGCTACAAACACGTGTCCCAAGCACAGGAAAAGTATAAGCCCATGCCCACACTTTGTGTGAGAGCTCAGTGCCGCTCTGTGCATCCTCAGCTTTCTGCTGGATAGGGCTTATCCAAATCGGTTGTGTAGGAAGGCCACGCTTCCAACAGACAGGGTCAAAGAATGAGATATGGCAGAGAAACTTCCTGCCCTACCATGACAATAACATGCAGTGGCTGTTCATCTAAATGCTCTAAAAATGCTCACCCATTAGTTTGTTCAGTTCCCCTTGGGGCATGGCTCGGAAAGCTTCGTTTGTTGGAGCAAACACTGTGAAGGTACCTGGCCTGTTCAAGTTCTCTGTTAGACCTGCAGACTGGATTGCAGCCACCAACGTACTGCAAGACAAACGTACATAAAATGCTTCACTATAAATTACTTTTGTTGGTCTTTGAGCAATTGCATGTTGTGTTCAAAAAGAGAGCTGCGTAGTTACAAATGCAAAATCCTGCTGGGGTCCAGCAAATCACAGAGTCATAGAACAGTTTGGCTTGGAAGGAACCTTAAAGATCATCTAGTTCCAACCTCCATGCCATAGATAGGGAAAATTAACCAAATCAATTAACCAAAAAGTTGATTAGGTAGGAAATGAGCCTGTGAGGTCCAACCAGAACATCTGAGAAATTGCAAAGCAAGCTGGGAATGCTGAATCCTTGGTGACCAAATGATAGTGACGAGACAGAGAGGACTGGCCACAGTGGCTCTGATGGGCAGAAATGGCTTTGGAGACAGCTTTTTACTGTATTAAGCGGGACCACACACTCTTGGCTCACAGTTCATTGAAGGGTTATTTGAAGTCTCACTCCCTATAATCTAGGGATGAGACCATGGTTTTGGATGCCCTTTTTATGTTAAAAAAAAAAATACAGTCACGACTACGACCCATAATAAATAGAAACTGCTTTGGCAGCTCTTTTGCTCCTAACTAGCACTGAAGAAGAGCAGAAAGGTCACCTGAAGCGATGGTCTGCCTTGAGAACATCCATCACTGAGCCAGATGGTGGAGTCAACATTTTGTCCATGCTAAACAGGGTCCCAAACCTTCCTCTCTTGTCATGGGCAGCAATGCAGGCATTTTCAATGCAAAGGTTCTGCAAACAAAATTGCACAAAACCAAGACTTTATTAGCATACGCTTCAAAAGAGAGATTCTTATATTTTCCGTAACGCTCAGTTACACTTTTTACGTTACAGACATCAAGCATCATTCAGCCATGCACAGCACTGCACACTGCAGGAACTTACATTGCGGTACACAAAAACTCTCAGTTCCTTGTCACCCAGAGTCTGCAGTTTCTGCCCATGGTAAAGATATTTAGAGGAGAGCTGGTCTCTAACAATGTGGTTCAGAAGCAAGTTTTTCATGTTGCTGTCAACAATGGGGAGCCCATCTGCAGCAAAAAGTATGGAAAGAACCAGTGATTCACTTAAAATGACCACTGAGACACTGAAAAAGTGCAAATACAGAGTATTAGCTGCATCAGGTTTTAATTTTAAAGCTAGATGCCATTGCCTCGCCATTGCCTATAGCTGAGGCATTTGAGAGAGGATTTGCATACTTCTGCACTGAAACTTGGCTGAAGACTGTTTGAAGGAGATCTGTGGCCCAAACTGATGGAAGAAAGGGATTTAGTCCCCGGTTTACCTTTGAACACATCATTCACTGGGGCAAGGAGGGTCACTCGCTCACTGCCAGTTAGATGAGAACTGAGACCAGCTTGTCTGAAAAGGTCCGTAGACTTGGAAACTTCAGATTCTTGTGCCAACTCAAACAGGGTCTTAGCTGAAAAGAAAAGCAACACATAGTAACCTTGCATTAAAGGCAATCCCCCGTCACTACAAAATATCTACACCCTCTAAATCCAGTAGTTCCTTGGCAAAATAGACAAAAGAAAGGCAATGGAAAGAAAGATGCAGAGAGGCACCAGTACCTGAGTCTGGGATCAGCAGCTCATTAACAAAATGTACGACACCGTTGGTAGCCAGGACATCCTTGTTGGCAATGATGGGCTTCCCGTTGAGGGTCAGGTCTTCCCCACTGCAGCCTACGTCCAAAGTAGTTCCTTCCAGAGTCTCCATTGTCAGGCCAGCGATGATGGCCTCAGCACACATGGCTGACTTCAGGATGTGATGGTTCAGCAGGTCTGTAAGGGAATCAAGTGTATTAGCTGGAAAAATCAGCTATGAAGTTATTGCATCTTTTAGGGCTCCCGTTCAATGGCAAGGGCTTCCTGTACAGCACTGTATGGGGCTCCACTCCAAAAGATGTGAGTCATTTTAAATTGGGCTGGTTTTAATTCAGCAGCCTGGGAAATGAAGTGCCTAAAAAGAGTAATTTTTATACGTCTGTCAACTTCAAGAAGTTTTGTGTGGTTCTTTGACTCATTTGTTAGGGGGAGTTACATTGATCACATGCTAGTTTTCTTGCATCTTGCTGGATTGATAGAAATCACCATCAGATGAAGGACTGCTAGAAGAAAACTTGGAAAAGGGACTGCTTCAGCCCCCTCCTCCATATCTGGATAACACTCTCTCTGCCACGTCTACACCATGTCTACATCCAAAGAAGTCTTGGCTGTCCAGTTTAAAAAGCTGGAGTCTGTCAAATGTGTTTACTGCAGCTGTTGTCAGAGTGTATCAAGGAGCTGTTCAGATGTCCTCGGGAAGGAATTCAGAAGAACTGAATACTCTTCAGTCTCTCAATGGGCTCAGTAAACAAGCACTTACCCCTCAGGGCTTCTGGGTCCCCCAGAATCCTGTTCAGGGTTTCTCGTGGGATCTTCTCAAAGGCTTCGTTGGTTGGAGCCAAGAGCGTGTACTGGCCTTCGCTTTCCAGCAAACTGTTGAGGTCAGAAGCAGCCACAGCAGCCTTCAGAGCAATGAGGAGAGAGGGTAAAACACATTCAGCCAGAATACAAAGGTCAGCAACTTTGTCCAGGCACACAGTAAGGACTAGATTTATTACGGTTTTTATAATTTCAGAGGACTTACAAAAAATCGTGAATAGCGTCTTTCAGCCCTTTAGTGCCTTTATAAATTTGAGCTGGCCCCGTGGTTCTCTTGTGCTCCAGAAATTTAAGTACAAGAGCCCTTTTTGGCAAGGCTGAGTGCTAGTTTGAATACCCTGATATGCCTGGAAAGGGTCACAGTAATTCCAGCGAAGAATTCAGATCAGAACCCACAGCTGGCTAACTGCAAAACCCTTGTGCTTTTTAAGTTATTACTTAACTCAGCAGATACCAAGGCAAATAAATTGGTACTCCTAAAATCTGAACAGTGAATATCTCCTAAGGCTAAGATTGCTATAGAATAGTGAGAAGCCAGGCTCGATCTACATCTCTTTACTGACGGCAATAGCAGGGTGACAATTATTCCCATAAAACCCTATTTGCGCTGCTATCAGACACTTCTCTTCCTAAAGCAAAATAAACTATATTGGTGCAAGGATTTTATCAGCAGCTTTAGGGTCACAGAACCTAGGCACTAGCAAGCCCTTCATGACAATTCACTGGGAGCAGGATGACTGACCATCTCTAAGCAGCCCTGGAGCACACGTGGGGGGACTCACCCGAAGAGTTTCCAGGCTTTCCTCAGTCTCAATGATCTGCTGAATGCTGTTTGTAGTGGTGGCGATGACTTTGTCGATGACATGAACCACTCCGTTGGTGGCATGGTGGTCAGCTTTCAACAGCCTGGCACAGTTCACGGTCACAATCTGCAGAGGGAAAGAGCCATGGGGTGTTATGTGCACTCGAACAAGAAGGTAAAGCAGCCTCTGCTGGTTTTCTATTTCAAACGCAGCGAGCGCTGTAATATTGAATCAGCAGGAGCAGAAATGTGGTTTCCTAAAAAAACACACAAAGAATGAGAACGCTCTATCAAGAATGTTTGAAACAGTTCATGTTTAAAGAGCTTTGAAAATAATCCGTGGTTTTGTCTACCCTGCATCATCAAGACTAAGAAAATATGCAAAACCCAATACTTAGGCAAGCATACTGTTACACAGCAATGTGGGCAACTTCCCTGCAATGGCACCGATGAAACTATCTGCTTATAAATATTCTTTTCAAGCTCCTTCTAAATATGTATCCTAAATCAATAGCTGTCAACCTGAGTATTACAGAGTCCTGGAGGTCCAAGGACAGCGTAGGAGGTGCAAGGCAGCAGAAAAGCAAGCCCACTGTGGGTAGGTTTAATACAAACGTCTTACCCCATTGGGATAGTGGTGAATCTGGATAGGCAGGTCCTGGTACATTGAGTTAAGTGTTGTCCCATGTTTCAGATCATCCGTGAGGACCCGTTTGTTCACCATGTGGTAGCGAAGGGCATTGAGCAGCTCAATGTTAACGTTACTGACTAAGGAATCCAGCGTTTCCTGAAGATCAGAAAAAATCATTTTTCAGGGTAGAATGCAATTAAGCCAGTTGTTAGAGAGAGCCAGGAGGTCTGGCTGCATCCAAGGTGCTTCCAAGGTGTGTGTGTGTGCATGTGCATTAAGTGACGTATTCAGCCTTAAGCCATCTGTGCAAATTAAGGGCTCTGACTTTCGTACGTCTTTATCTTTTGCCTTACAACAGCAGCTAGCAGCTCTGGCACCCCCATCCTTGGCAGACAAAGGGATGATGGCAGCAAGCTCCAGTGTGGGATCACTGCATCAAAATGAGCAGTAAGGTAACAAAAGGCATGGCTCAGGGCCAAGGACAAATACACCGGGAGACCTTCCCCAACAGCATTGTCCTCACAAGAGGCTCAGCTGGTGCAGGTTTGGGGTAGAGGCCTGACAGCGGGGAGAGCCAAAAAGATGTCCCCTCCCTGCCCCAGTAGTTGTTCTTACATCTTTATGGACAAGCAATTTAAATGTGGGATGTAGCTGGATAAGGTTTGTACAATCAGGACTCTCCCCTGTTCACAGAGATGCTCCACTAGGCTCGGAGCACCAGCAGGACACTGGTGACAATTTCAGGAGTGGAAATTTCACAAGACACAGAGTGAGAAAATCAAAACCAACGTAAAGGAAATTTGTATGTAACTGAGCACAGGAACACACTGATGCAGAAAGACTGCAGGTTTACAGAGGCTCCAGTTGGGACTGCCAACTTGTTAAAATTATCAAGAACAACCAGAGTGGTAAAGTAAGGGTCAACAAGAAAAACCAAAAGGGATGGAAGGTCTCTTGCTGCATGTCTTAACACAATCTCTAATGGTAAGAAGCAGGGAAAACTGAATGTGGTGATTTTTACATCCACCCACTGGAGAGCATCCACATCTCTCTAGTGTTGGGTCTTCCAGAAACAAATCTCTGGAGCTGATGGACCCATCTTACCAGTGATTCCCATCTTAGAAATTCACAGTCCTTCCCACATCAGGACTGTGTCTGTTCTACTAGATCCGGCTGGATCCAGATCCCTGCAGAGCTGGATCTCCACTAAAGAAAGCCAAAGGAAGAGGAGAAAGAAGGGGAATTATATCTTACAGCAGACAAGGATGCCCAGGCCTCATTACTCGGGGCAAAAATTGTAAAACTTCCAGGTCCTTCAATTTCTGGCCTTAGGTTAGACCGGTCGGAGTAGAGCTGCGTGGTGGCAGATCCAACAACTCCCAGGGTTTCATAGATGTTTGAAAGCGGCAGCGCTGAAAGAAGAGAAGGTTACATTCCCAACACATCATTCATCCTTCCCGCACTGTGCTGAATTAAAGGAGAGCTGCTGGTGAGAACACTTGGGGAAATGAAGCACATTAGGGAACTCATATCTGTTCATTAATTAGATAATAAATAATCATAGCCTGACAGCTCCAGCCTCAATTACAGCAGTGTAATCCAGGATCTACTGCATCTCTGCAGGTTTAAATGGAGTTACTCTGGATTTATATGGATGTGAATTGAGGCAAGCAAAGATATTCATTGCTTTCACCCAATCCTTGTTTGTACTCAGGCTTTTGGTGTTCGGAGCTGGCAGCTCCCCACTGGTCTCGGTCTCCAGTGACCTATCCACACCAGCCCATGTGGTTAACTGGGCGGCCTTAATCTTTTGTGGAAGGCAGTGTTCAGAAAGCAAAAGCAGAATATGTCTTTCTTCAATCAACCCAGTTAATTCCCTCCCAACCCTGACCAGTGGCTGAACTGTATTTCCTCCTCACTGCAATTTTGCGAACCTCATGCTTGCCAAAACAAAAATGAGCAGAGATTGGCAGAGCTGTCTGCTACTCTATCATTCCTTTGTATTGCATTTCCAATAGAGCTATATTACTTGTTGGAATAAGTAGTTCCCTATGGCCCTCCCCTGCTTGATTAAGATTAATTATAACCAAGGTTATAAGTTGTCTGGAACATTTTGCATGCTTTGGAGCTGATCTGGCACTCAGCTGGTGCTCTGCTGAGTCCATTTTTGACTTGTTCATGGCAATATTGTGCACAAATTGCAAAAATCAAATCCACTTTGAGTCATTTTCTAACATTTCCCTTTACTAGGCAGCTGTATAATTTTAAGAAGTCTAAAAAATGTCAAACATGTTTTTACCAGCTGGGCAGCCTTTTTCTCCAGGAACTTTTTCATATCCAGGACAGCACTCGTAACTGATTACTCTGGAATAAGAGATGGATATGGCAGATTAACTGACGGTGTCTCACTGCTTTTTCTCTATTTGCTATAGTTGTGTTTCCATCCATATTTGGTGATGTTTCTAAGCAGGCTCTTCATTAGAAATATAGACTTGAACAAAAGACAAACCGCAATTTTTATCTCCTTCAGGGCTGCATGTTGCCAATTTCTCCACAGAACAAAAGCAGACACAATTTCTTTTCAAAACCACACTTTCCAGGAGCCTTTGTACAAACAGCAGATGGAAACCAATGCCATGGTCCCAACAAACAACCTACGTGAGACACTGCAAGTGCTGGGTTCATTTGGGCACATTTCCCATGGGATTTGGGGATCTCCCCGGCTGACTGCTGCTGTCACTTCTGATCACTGTTTGGGCAGCACACTGCAGCTCCGGTACGGCTGCTTTACCAAACCAGCCAAGCGTTTCCCCTTCATTTCACCCCATTCTTGTCCACCACCAGAAATTATTTGCTCACTTGTGGCAAAATCCACAAGACAGCCCTGGAGAGGAAGGAGCATCCTTGGTCTTGCATGCCCTGGCACGAGGGCTTGGGATAAGCCCTGCAAGGACAAACTTCACCGGTGGTGGCATGTGCATCCATGGGCACCCTGGGCAGTACCGCAGCACACCCGTCTTTGCTAATACTGGATATATCCATGTACCCTCAGTACAGCATTTCCTTCTGGCTGGCAGCAAACTGCTGCTCCAACCAAGCACTAGCCCCCAGTAAAACCAGAGGGGCCAGTGCCCCTATCCTGGGATCTCAGGGCCGTCCTGCAGATTTGCAGACCCTAAATAAGCAAGAGCCGCCTGAATGCTGCATCCATCGCCTGCAGCTTAATGGGAAATAAAAGTCATCTGATTCTCAGAGCTGGCCATTTGAGGGAATATGTTTTGATATTAACAGGGAGGGGAAAAAAAAGAAAAAAAAACAATCCAGAAGTTGCCTGTTTATTTCTCACAGGGGATTCTTTCACCCATTGCTCTTATGCTTGGTGTGAAAGGAGCAAGGCCATCTGATTGATGGGCTAAGATGGCGAGAGAATAGGTGTTCCTCCCAAAGACAAGCATTTCCTCTGTGCTCCCGGTTGGATTTGGGACAAGTGGGATGCTGTATCACCGAGCCTCAGCACACTCACTCAAAGAGAAAGGAAAATCCTCAAGCTTCAGATATTTGTCATCATTTTAACACTGTTAACAAACAGTGGAAATGCCTGGGGTTTAAGAGGGAATTCTTCAGGGTAATTAAGAGCCAGTAAGTGAAACAAATACCTGCTTTTCTGTGACAGAAGCAAATAAATTCTGTGTCACGGTTTCCTAAGAGAATTACAAAGCAAACCCAGACTGATTGTCTAGACATTATATATTCCATGTGGGAAAGAGTTTGCCTAAAGCAATCCCTTCCTTTGACTACTGGAGATCTTAACACCCTGCTGCTCTGCTTTCCACAGCCCCCCCGTCTCATGTTCATTAGAAACACACACTTTCTCCCCCCGCCACTTCCCTCCCCACCTCTGATTTTTCTTTTTTTCACCCTAGAAACTAAATCCAGTCTAGACAGTTCCCTTAGTTCAGACCTGTAATCAAAGACGAAGAGCTGATTAAAGAGAAATCATTCCAAAGTTCAGCATAAATAATTCCTGAGTGCTGACGTAGGCTTTAAAAGGCTTATTTATAGATCGATCAGAGATTAATGAGCTGTGATGAAGGGGCAGGACGCTGATGCACACAGCCTGCAGCGCAGGGAGCTCGCTGGCTCGGGGCTGCCCTAGCAGCCAGGCGCCTGCTGGGAGGGGAGGGCTCTGGGAAGGGATGGAGGGACCGCACTGCCTGCTTTTCAGCGGGATCGTGGGCATCTCCAGCACCACCCCACAAGGGAAGCTAATGGCAAGAGGCACCGAGGCCAGTAACGGGGCTGGCTTCACCCGTGCAGGGGCTCATTCAAGCCCCAAGTCTCACTCACCCACTGAAGTTGACACACCAGCATCATCTTGTAGGTGTTTTGCGTGCCAGCGTGTTGAGTTGAGCACCAGAAAACTTCTGCAAAGGGCCAGGTGAACACAGAGGTGCTCAGCCAAGTGTTTGCACCTACAAGGATGGGGTTTGTAAAAACAGCTTCAGCTTCAGCCATTTGCCCTCCCATGCCTGGTGGACATGGTGGAAACAGAAGACCACCTAGCCTACCCAAAGGCACGTGGGCAGCATTCAAGGGGTCACTCAGGGCTGGGCATCCTCCCAGCTGGTCCTGCAGCCACCTTTGGCCCTCGGGGAGGAGCAGCATGGCTGTGGCTGAAGGCTGCTCTGCCTCACTTGCAGGACTCTGCATCTTGATGCTACAGTACCCTACACATCCATATGGGAGGAAGGCTGCTCCTTTGACATGTCCTCCACCAGTTGGGTCAGAGCCACAGTCTGCTGCTGTGGGGGATGTATTTCTCTTCCATCGCCAGAAGCAAACAGTTCACGGGAGAAGACATTGAACACTCGCGACCACCGCACCGTGCGGCGGGTTCTGCACAAAAGCCTTTGGAGTTGCCAAGTCCATCCCTGTTTCTGGTGTCTGCTCAGCAGCCACAGACCACTACACCGGGACACGGTGGATGCCAGCGATATGGGTTAAATAAGCAATGCCCTCGTACAAAGAGCATTTGTCATCCACTCTGCAACGCCTCTGACCACAATTTCCTGACCTCCTCATCGAGTAATTTCGAGTCACATCTCTAATTTTTTCAGCCGCTGGTTTTGAAACACTGTATTTCTTAAATGTCTATCTGTGTCTGACTGCAGAAGCAAGCTCCCTGGCTTTTGTTAATCGTTTTTTCACTGCTGTTGCAGTCTTAGGATCTGAAATTAAATTTTAAGTGCATTTTTCAAGGTAATAAAAATAAGCTTAGGCATATATTAGTGAATAAAGATCCATTTGTAATAATTTCCTGTAATAAAACCCATATGTTTTGTTTTTGTAAAATAAGTGCCAGAGAGTAATTTTTTTTCCTGAACTGAGGAAAGTGTATCAGACAAGAAAAGGAAAGTTAATTTAAAAGGAAAAAAAGGGAACGTATTAAGGAGAAACTTACTGCCACTAGTTATTCCTTAAAAAATAATCAAAACCCAAATTTATGTAAGTTGCCTTTTCATCCTCAAGACAAAAAAGTGTGTGGGGATGCATTCAATTGCAACCCCAGTTCCGGAAGAATGAGTCCAGTGCACAAGGGAGGTAGAAAAATATAAAAAAACCCAGGCACAATGATGAGAATATACTCTAAATAAACTATTTCTTTGGCTTTAGAATAACCAACAGTGGAAAATTACCTTATTACCAAAACAATCTTGTTTCAGTGCTCATTAAAATCAAAGCAGTGTCAGACTTCTTGCCAACTGTCTTATCTCACTTCATCAGCAAGCAATGCAATGATAAAAAATGTACATAAATCCTCTATCTAATTTCTCCCTAACTGTGTGAGCCAATACTTCAGCAAAGAGAAGAAAAACAAAGAAAAACACTGATGAAGAGGTAAGAGTCCTCTTCTGATGCATGAGTTGAAATTTCCATTGTGTACATCCAGCCCCAGTAGAGCACTCCACCTCCACAGACCACAAGATGCTGCTCAAGAAGCAAGCCTGCAAAGACTCACCACCAACCCTCTGCCTTACAGCCGTGACCTATTTGTTTCTGGTAAGAGCCATGGAGGAAATCAGCATGGCACCCACTACACCCCAGGGTGACTGTGGGTGCTCTCAGACGTGAGCCTGGAGCAGCGACCAAAAGGTGATGTACCTGGAGACAAGACCAGGCACATCTATGTCTTTGGACCTGGCTTTCCTTGATGTTCCAGTTGCTCTGCAGGACCTCAGCTTTGCTTCTCTGCAGTACCTGGTCTCTCACTGATCTCCCTCCCTACCACCTGTTTGAAACAGTGCTCAGAGCAGGAAAAGAAAATAAATCAAAGCGGTCAAAACTATCTTCCTAGAGCCAGATATTTGTACGTGCAACACACATCCAGCTTGTGGCTCCGTTGACCCTTTAAGCAACTAAGGAGGGTAACAGTCAAGTCAAATGTGAAGTAGGTGAGATGGGCCAAGCATCTCCTATCCCAGGACTGCTCTTCTTACAGGTGGGAAAAACCTTTTAGGAGGAGGAGGGAAATGACCATGCTTATTCAGTTCCACCATCCGCCACTGGGCTGATGGAGTGGATCCCCCTGCCAACGGGAGGACCAAGCACACAGCTTCAGGAGAGGACTTCTGACTATGGATCCCAAGCAAAGGCTGGATCCACCCAGTTATGCTGCTGAACATGCCAGATCCTGAGTCTTTCTGGGATTTAAAGGCAACTGGTATTCTCAAAACCTCTCACGGACCAGCTCAGTCCCATGCAATGGGCTGGTTTCGAGGGTTCATGCTGAGCACCATTAACTGCCCACGCACTCTCTTGGGTGCTGATGCACTGAGCATCACACAGCATCAGGCCCCTGACACTGGTTTAAGAATTTGACTGCTGCAGCAGAACACATCATGTCCTTTATGGCCCAAACGACTCCTGATTGCTTCCATACGCCAGGAACACCACGTCCAGCGGGAGCCATCACCAGCAAACATTTGTAATCAGAGCTGTCCCAGGGTCCTCTGGAAAATGTGAGTCAAGGCACGTGTCTTTTGTTCTGCACAAGCACTGCTAAAGGGCAAAGTAGGGCCCAGGCTCAAAAATTACTAGGAAGAGAGAAGAAGACAATAACACCCATTGTAGAGATGATGCAAAGCGAAGAATAGTGAGCAAATTCCATGTATAATGGGAACATTAGCTCATAGGTTAACAGGCAGGTTAACGCTGTGTATGCTTTTCTCTCAGCGATGCATCATTGGATTAGACACTTGGGTAAAAGCAGAGAAAATGAGGTTAAAAGAGATCACCCCATCTCCTCAACTGAAATCATGAAATATTGCCAGGTGCCAGTTGTTCCACCTCTTTCTGGAGATAAGCGGATGAGTTTGTCTCTGCCAAATACAGCTGCACACTTGGGTTACTTGAGGTTAGTTTCTCATTTGCTTCAGAGCTGGAGAAAGCCTTTCAGTGACTCTAACAGCGAAGCCATCCCACATCCACAGCTGAGTCATATTTTCTTTGGAGGCCTACTAAGCCACTCTGTTATCAGAAGAAGCAATGATGATACCATATTGCCATTCCATAATCCTTTCCATTTTATGTCAAAAAAGCCACCATTCAGCCAAGATGAGACCCTGAACTCCAGTCACCCAAATTAAGTCTTCCCAGATTTGCTGGTTTTGTAGAATTGAGGGGAGGGAGTTGTTTGTTTTTTACAATATTGCCGCTGTCCTCACAATACCTACACCAGACACATGAAATGAATCCTGATGGCCAAACAAATCCCATCACAGCCAAACCCATAAAGGCAACCAAAATAAAAGCCATATAGGTTATAACAGTTCAAGACCTCAATGTCTGCTATTTACTACAGAAAAATAATTTATTTAATCTGCAATAGAGAACAGCATGTTCCTATAGATCTAATTAAAAATTACATTGGACCGGACCAGGAACACGAGATGATTTTCTGCTGTTTGTTCTTCTTGAGCCTGCAGATCCAGGACCAGACCTGGCCCAGAGCTCTGCTCCCCATGGCCAGCGCCATTCAGGGCATCTTTGCACTGATGTTGGGTAATGTGGTGGTGCGTGCTAAAACGTGGGCCAGCAAACGCGCCTGAAAGCCCAGTTTGGCCTACACCAAGGAAAAAGATTCTCCGCTCCTGATCTACAGCCTGGCAGATAGTCAAGCATGCATATCCTTAATTATCTGCTGACTACATCTTTCAAAAGAATGTCCCGAGGCTGCTTACACAGATACTTTTATGCAACAGCTACTTGAATATTATTGTTTGCACTTTTAGATGTGGAACTGGCCTGTAAGTCTAATTAACTTTCCTAGTGGAGTCATCAGAGAGTGTTGGCTAAAACCGACACCTCTTTCTCCTTATTTCTGTTTTCCCTTCCAAAGCAAACATGTGTAGATGAATTTTACATTCCCTCCAATATCCATCAGCTCTGGGTTGCCTTTTCCCCCACCCCCCTTTTTTTTTTTTTTAAATCTAGTCAGCATTGAGCCTCGCAGGGAGAGAGACACAGCTAAGTACTAGAAAACATCTGGTATGCACTTCATTACAGCAGTAAGAACTATGTAAGTACACATAGAAATGCAATTAGAATAAACCATCAGGGCTGGTATTTACATAGTACCTTCCATTCTTAACATCTAAGTGGTTTAGGATCATGCATGTTTGCCATTTGAGAAAAAACAAGGCAGAAGTATTTCTTTGGGAGTAAAAGGCTAAAACAATTCTTAACACGTATACATGTTAAGCCCACGCTGTGGGCTCGGACATCCCACTTCTGTCACACTGGCTGCTTCTCCCCCCCAGCACCCACCTCTACAACGGGGTCTTTGGGGAGACCCTGGCCAGTGGTCGGGTACTTACGTTGACTTCCCGCAGATCTTCCTCTGGTACCACTGCTTGCAGTTGGTGAAGTATTTCCTGTTTGTGCCGATCAGCTTCTGCACCGCACACACGTTGGGGCTACAGGTAATGGCAAAGCAGAAGAGAGTCTGGTAAGCCTCCCTCCTCTCGGTGCTGACCCCCAGCGTGGAGCCAGACCCCACCTTACAGCACCCAAAAAAGCCCTGCTGGGGTTGCAAGGGAGGAAACTTTGAAAGCTGCAAGTCAACTTGCTCGATCTGACTGTATAATGACTATCATGAAGTGGAGGAAGAAGTAAAAGAGATCTCTCTTCATTCTGCCAGGGTATCTTTTTCTTCACTGACTTTTTTCCATGTTCCATCTTTCACCAAAATACCAAGAAATTAAGTTAAAAATAATACATTGGTCAGTATTTCTATGGTAAACAGCTACTTACAATTTGGGATCCCAGGTAAAACCTGATAAAGTTATGCAATAATTCAAATCCTTCAAAAAAAACCCCATTATTTTATTGTTTAGGACATAAAGAAGGATGGATATCTATCAGTCTATGGACGAATCTGCACCGAAACCAGAACGGGTACCTTTGCTGTATGGTAGACTCAGCCAATTCTGGACATGGATGTTGAGCTGCTGATGGGGAAAATGAGCAAGTGGCACTGCCCACTCCAGTTTCAACACACCAGGTATGACAGCACAGATTGACAGTGGCTATCATAAGGTACCAGGAGCTCCTTCTCAACCAGCAAAGTAGATGCTTGGCATTACATATGTGACTAACCCCACTGAGAGCTGACTGCAGTCTTTCAGCTTTCTAAGAAGTGGTATCACAGCGAGCAAAGATGTGGTTTACTTGCTGCTGGTTTGGCCAGGACAGCATTTCCCCATTCAGCCTGGCTCACCATCTCCAGGGTTTGTGGCCAGCAGCCCTGGCCACGGATGTGGGCAAGGCACGGCCAGTGCATGAAATATGATGTATGGATCTGGGTTGTGAGGCCACCGACTGCCTCTGGGCTTAAGCCAGAGGTGTAGCAAACACCCAAGCAAGCTGGGGATGCTCAGCTCAACTGAGACTGGATTCCCAACACCAACACCATGTCCCAGTTGCAGCAGCGTCACCAAAAGTATGCGCAGTATTGGCTGCCAGGCAGATGGAGGGAAAACAAATAATTAAGCAAAATACATAAATCATCACTTCGGCCCATCAGAAGGGCTCTGCACAGTCCAAGGCAGAGTTTTCATTTGCGCAAATGAAACTCCGGATGGGGCCTGGAGATGCTGTTGTAAAGGTCTTGTTTATCTGTTTAGAAAAACAGACAGCAGCCTGTTTCACGCTGGGTTTGACCGAGACGCTGCCCTCTTGCCTACCAAAATTAACAAAAGCAGAGTTTGCAGCCCGACCACCAACTCTTCCTGCGGCCGCGCTTGCTTTTCACCGGCATCCCAAATTTGGCTCTCCCCAAAACGGACCAGCCTGCCCATCATTAGCATGAATTAACATGAGGGTCTCCTATATGTTGGCTAACTCCAGCGCCAGTCTCAGCGGGAGCTTGGCTTGCCTTCAATGAGCCTTTGTTGATGCGGCTGCTGCAGGGCCCTGCGGAGGCAGGATCCCACCCTGCACAGCCCTGGCACCTTCGTCCTGCCCCGAGGGGAAAGTGAGGGGACCCAGGGGAATTAGGCTCACCATTTCCCTCGTTACCATCATATCCAGTAATGGTAGTTTCTTTCTGCATGAAAGCTTTTAATTCCCTTTCTATATAAAAGGTGAGGGACGCAGAGAAAGAATCTACGGAAAAAAAGTAAGAAATCACAAAGCCAAACTTTCAGCTGGTGCAAACTGGCCCGGCCTCAGTAATTTCCACGCCAAATCATCGCTTAGAGAGACGTCTGTGCTCACTGACTCAGCCCACCTCGGCTACCCTGGCCTCGCCACGCCGAAATATGGTTCCAATTACATCGAAATTCCAAACCTTGCCTCGATTTCAGCGTCTGGCTGACGGCAGTGGACAATCCCTCTAATATTCATCTTGACAAGCCTGGCTACCGAAGGACTTGTTTGATCATTTCCCCCGTATCCCCAGGAGCAGCCTGCCAAGAAAACCCTTGCGCCTTCAGGACAGTATTGAACCCAGCGCTGCCTTGCTCCCTCCTCCCTGCCTGGGACCGCAGCTCCGTGGGGCTGCTGCTCCCTCCCCGACTTATCGGGGAAAACTTCTTCCCAGTTTTTCCTCAGTGTGGAAAAATCCTCTCCCGCCCCCCCAGGGCCGTGTTATCAATGATTCCCACAGGCAGGCTGTAGTAGCAGCTCCCCGCGGTGCGTGTTCTGGTCCTTTGCCCAGTCTGGCTTAAAATGAATTTGTCAACACTCTCCCCTCTCCTCGTTGGAGTTCATCACCTCTGCCATGCCGTTCCCAGCCAGCCACGCTGACTCGAGGATAAAACTGCCTATTGTTCCCCTTCAGCTGAAGCCTCGCGCTTGGCAGGCAGCAGCTGGGAGCTGCTGGGGCAGGGGCTGCCCTTCGGGAAGGGGCAGAGAAGAGCAGGACCCACCATACAGCCCCAGCTACCTGCCATGACTATCTGCATGAAGCTCCCCAGCATCACGTAGGGCCCACAAAGCCAAGTGGGTTGGGGGGAGAACGCTCCTAGGTTTATCATCTTCAAATGTTAATGTTCCTTATATACTTCTCAGTTCCTCTCCCAGACTTGAGCCGATTCACTTTAAAAAAAAAAGTTAATTAAGATGTACAAGTTTTGCTGCAGAGCCAAGCTCTGCCACCCAACTCGCTCTCGGCTCAATAGGAGCATTGATGGTGTGGGGGGATGCTCGCAGCAGAAAGGGTGGCAGTCCTGGTTGCACATCCCTCCTGAGCTCCCTCCTGCAAGCAAAACAACACACCTCACATCCAAGAGCTTTTTGGCTGTATTTGTGTCGCTGTATCTCTTTGGCACATCATTAATCAACGTTCAAAATTCCGTTGATGTTTAAAAATTAGCTTGGTATAAATTGCTGTCTCCATCAGAAAGGGACCAGGGAGCAAAGTGCTGTGGCTGAATTTATCTCAGTGTAACTTCATCTGGAAACCCTGGCATACTAATTCCTTGCATCTCTCAAAGATCTCAGGCACCAGGATGGACCGCAATCACATCTTACCCTGTGCCTCTATTGATTGTACAGGGAGTAACAGGCTTCTCTCTGCAGAGACGAGTGCACTGATTTACACCAGGACTGCACTAACTTTCCAAGTCTGAGCAAACTTCTGCCTCAGGGCTATCAGCAGAACTGGATATTTACTTAGTTTCAGATCATGTGGCGATGAAGAACACTGCATTTGTACGTAAATCACTGTAATTCTTTCATTATTGAGATTTTACAAATAGACATTAGCCCAGAATTTGTCTGCTGGATTCTGTACCTGATTAGGCACACAAACAGCATACCCCTTGTCATAAATACTGACCTGGGGCCCCGCCAGATAATGTATCAAATTGCAATATTTAAGTCTTGGGTTTTTTTAAAAGCGTTCCATGACCCTGCCTTCAGCAAATCCATTTAAATGGAAGCTACAGTTCAATCAATGTCACCATCGTGAAAGACAAAAGCCAGCTGAAAGGTCTGTCATCCTTTCACCCTTCCTAATTCCCAATAAATTTTAAAAACAGTGGGAACAACTATTAACATTGGGTTAGTTTTCTGCCTATCAATGAAGACTCAAACTACTCAATCCATAACACATTGTCCATTTAGGAAGAGAGGTCTACATGCTCTTTTTTGGATATTCCTGATCTCAGAAGGTTCATGAGTAAATAAGCGGTTGCTTTTGTCAAGAAAACTTTCAAGTCTTACTGGGGGTTCCAGTCAAGAGTAAGTTGGTACCCGCTCCACAGAGACACTCCTCTGCCATTGAACCAATTTTCTTTCTGTTTCTATAAATTTATGAATATGAGAATTCCTTCCAGAAAACGTTTAACCGTTCAAAATCTGGGGATTTCCCCTCCCCCACCCCCCTTTTTCCTTCATGGGGATAGACCGGTAAATAATCACCGAGGGGTCTAAAATGACGTCTGCAACGTTAAGCATCCTGAAAGCAAGGAAGGCAGTTATCCAAAGAAGAAAGAAAAAAAGTTATTCGAGGATGAAAGAAAAAAGTTGTTATCCGAGGAAGAAAGAAAAAGCCGTTATCCGAGGAAGAAAGCCCCCGGCCAGAGTTTCCCCGAGGGCAGGGCCGAGCTGCGGGGTGCCCCGCACCGGCCCCGGGCTCCGCGCCGCCTCCGCACCCGCGCAACGCGCCCGACGCCCGCAGCCCGGCGGTGCACAGCGACGGCCCGGACGGCAACCGAGCCGCCACCCCCTGCGGGGCCGCATCCCGCCGGGATTTGTGCAAACGCAGGGGAAAAAAAAAAACCCAACCCCACGTTTCTCCCCACCCTCACTTCTTTTTTTCCCCGGGGGTGGCGGAAAGCCGCCGGCTCGCCGCGCTTACCCGTGCTGCCGGCCGCGGAGCCGGCTGTGCTGCAGGACCTGCTGGTACGGGGACTTGGCGGCGGCGGCGAGGCCCAGGGCCAGGGCCAGCAGCAGCAGCAGCGGTGGCGGCGACGAGTGCGCCATGGCCGGGAGGAGACGGGACGGGCCGGGACGGGACCGGCGGCGGCCGCGCTCCCCGTTAAATGCGGCGGCGGGGCGGGGGCGGGGAGCGGCGGCGCGGCCCCGCGGGGGGAGCGGAGCCGCCGCCCGGCCCGGCCCGGCGGGAGAGGAGGGGAGAGGAGAGGGGGCCGCCCCCCGGGAAGGGCATCCATCCATCCGTCCGCTCACCCATTTATCCTGCCATCCATCCGTCTGTCCGTCCGCCCACCCATCTATCCATTCATCCATCCGTCTGTCCGTCCGTGCCCCGGCGCTGCGGGAGCAGAAAGCGGCCAGGGGCGTCCTCCATCCTCCCTTCCAGCTCAGCGTTTCATCCTCAATTGCTTCTTTTTCTTTTTCTGGACCTTTTTCCTCCATTCCCCCACCCCGAGTCGGGAACTCAGAGCGGGGTGGTTGGAGTGACACGTTCCGGGGGTCCCATCGATCCCATCCCCTCTGTGACCCCCCCCCACCCCGGGGAGCTTTCCTGGCTACCAGCCGGGCCAGTCCAGCCCTGCCCCACAGCCTGTTCCAATGTCACCCCATGCTGCCTCGCCTGGCACCCTCTCAATGCCTGCTGGTATCACACCCCCCTCCCAGCATCTTCCAGCACCGTCAGGGGTCTCACGTGTTGGGAGGTTTCTGATTTCTTTTAAACCAAAGCAGGAGCAATCAGGCTGCCATCCTCATGCCCCCTTGGCCAGGTTGCTTGCGTTACGTATGGATCTGGGGTAAGCTTTGCAGCGAGCCACATGCCACCCCGTTGCTCTGAAGGGTCACAGACAGCAACGTGCTGGCCCACCGTGGCCAGTGGGACAGGCCCCCAGGAGCCAGCCCTGACATCGCAGCCATCCTAACAGCTCACATGGGAAACCTCCATTCCAGCCAAGGGCAGAAAAGGGCGTTTGGTGATTGTAAAGGTAAGGGCAGCAGAGAAGTCGGACCCTCACTTGAGGCCATCACTGTGCTCATCACCATGGGCTTCCCAGAAGAGAACCATCACAGAAGTCCTGAAGGGGCCAAAATGTGAGCGAAGCACAAACAGCTGAGGTTACTTGTGCAATGCCATGCACAAAGGGCAGGGAAGACTGAAGTCACCTGCCCCCCAGTTTATCCAGCCTGACTCACCGCACCATCCCAGTGTTTGTAATGGATTTGCTCGGATTGGACTGACACCAAAGTTGAAAGGGCTCTTTCCTCCCTAAATCCTCCTGGGAAGCAGAAGGGGTCCTTTGTGGCCACTTGCCCTTAGAAACAGACTTCTGCAAAACTCTTATGCGGCTTTACAGACTGGGCAGTGGCCGGAAAGGGCAGCTGCTCGGCAAAGGACACGAATTGAAACGTATCCAGTGAGCAGTCACCAAGCCAAACAGAGTAAGTCTTTAGCAATAATAAACACTTTGCATTTACAAAGATTTTTTTTTTCCCTCACAGTAGATAAATCTGATTAGTGTAAACAGCATTAACGCTTCTTGGATAAAATACACAAAACCATTCCTCAGTCGGGTCTGCCCAGGGAGTGCCTCATCACTGCCTCCATCTAAGTAGGTAAATCATGAAGTCTTACCTGCAAAGACTCAGGACTCCAGCCTAAAAGACAAGAAATAGAGGTTTCAGGTCTTCCTGAGAAAAAGGTGAGGTTTTGAACCCTCTTAGGTTTTGCCCAAGCCAAGTCTTTCTCAGCTGCACCTCTGTAAAATGGAAGTATGAGTGCCTCCAGTGCTCTCTTTCAAAGGAAGGAGAGATCTCCACTCTCCCCAGAAAGAGGTGACTTGGTTCCCTGGCTCTGGGGAAAGATTTCGGGCTGCAAAGCCTGATCTGATGGATGTGCATTTTTCCATGTCAGACCCCTTGGCCCCAGAAGGGAACAAGCCTTAAAATTCACTCCTCCACCAGCTATCATAATTTATTGCCAGGGAAAGGCTTAAAGCTCCTAAAAAGTGAAACAAAAAGAGGAGGGAGATCACAGAAAAGGCATTGCCGACTGCTGAGTCCTCCAAAAGCAGCAGCCAGTTGCCATTTCTCTGCAAAGAACAGTGAAGCTCCCACATGGTGGCAGGGCCGAGCACCTGGACATAGGCTCCTCCCTTGTCTCCCCCATGCTAGACTGCTGTTTTGGGAATGGCAAGGTCCCTCGCATTTGCACAGCTGGTTTGTAGACCTATGAGCTTCTTTCCTGGACCCCCCCAAGCAGCAGAAACCCCAGATCCTGGGAAGAGCATCTTCCCCCAGGAACACATGGCTGCCTGTCCTAGGATGGGCTCACCAGGATCACCATGTTCCAGTTATGACCTTCCAAAATGAGGGCTGATGTCCTCAAGACACCAAACCCCACACTGTAGTCAGCAGAAGTTTGTTGAACCCAAAATGTTGGAAATGAACTTGGCAAAGATCTTTCCCAGTGAAGTGTTTTCCTGGAAGCTGAGCAAACACCGGCTGAGGAGGGACAAACGGCCGCGAGGGGTCAGGGCTGGGAGGGATGGGGCAGCCCTGCCGCCTTCCTGCGCCCAGCACTGGCACGCACCCTGAGTGACACGCTGCTTCTCCTGGCCCACAAAGTCTGGATGGCTTGTGCGGAGACAGACAGAGCAAGGCAAAGGCAGGACTGGAAAACACTTGCTGGGCCGGCAGATGGGCAGAGCCGGTGCATTTGCCGTTTGGGCAGCAGAGAGCTTACATGGAAAAGTATCTCCTGCAAACCTCACGGGCAAATTCACTGTTTTTTCTCTACCACTGCTGGTTTCCTTCCTCCCCATCCCTCCCTCCCGGTCCTGCTGCCTCCTCGTTCTTCTCCACTGCATCCTTATTCATTATTCCTCTCCGGCAGGACTCTCTGTACTGACTAAGCCTTCAATTAGCTTCTGTGAATCTGTTTGAGAGCGGTTCAACTGTAGCAAAGAAATATTCAAATATACCAGGCTATCAGACTGTGACAAACTTATTTGTGAATGACCGTTGCTTTGGCTTGCACTTGTTTTAACCTCTGCTTTCAGACGGATGTTTAGTTTGAAATAAAATGCATGGGCAGTGGACTCTCTGCACATTCATACAAATACTCTAAAATCAATCATGTAGAAAATTGCACTTACACAAATAGACGCTTCTATACACATTTCAGAGTAAGCAATAAGCAGAAATAACAGCTGCTCCACCAAAAGGGAGGAATCGCAAGACATATCCTAAGCCAAAACGAAGAAATCTCCAGCAATAATAAACATCTATTATTTAAAAAGCTTTTCCTGTATAAACAAATCTGAAGGCTGAAACTGCTGAATCATTAAGAGCATAAATATTTTTTACTTTGTCCTGTGGGCTGCACAGAAAGGCCAGAAGGAGAGCTTGTAAAGAAAAAACACCTTTCCACCTCTCTAGTAATAGTTTTAGGAGAAATGATCAACAGTGTAGAATTACAAGGATTTTTGTATTTGCCTGCCATGTTACATTTCTGCTATCCTCATAACAGTATAAGCAATAATTCTCATAATAAAAGTTATAGTGACATTTGGTAAAATCCACACCCCTGCAAGAGGCTGAATCTCCATTTCATTTTGATCTCTAGTTAATGGTGCTTTCAGGTTGGATTTTTTTTCCCCAGACTAGCCTCTGCTCTCGTTTTCACAGACTCTGAGCAAAAGCACTGGAAATAGCTCTGACTATGTTTGTTGTGCTCTTGTTTTCAACTCAGCAGAAGTGATTCAGAAGAATAAATAGATTTTCATTCATTTTACTCTTGGGAGTGTTTGTGAAATGCCTGGTGGGCGGATTGCTGCTGCGGCTGCAGGCGTAGCCCTGCACGGGATGCGGGAGGACCTGAGTTGCTCCAGTACTAAAAGGGGCTGAAACAAACAAAAAATGATCCAGAAAGACAGAATCAGAATATCACAGAAAAATACTCCCCGGCAACGGCGGCACTGACAGCCAGCGGTTCGTGCCTGGCTTGGGTCGGGAGTTCAGTGGAGGAGTCAGTTAACTGGTGGGAAATGACCTGAACCATGAGCCTGTCAATATATTGGCATGAAATATATCCCATCTCATCCCACGCTCTCACTTTGTTACCTGTTTTCACTATCAGTACTAATATTGAGGGAAAAGATTTCCTTTCTGTATCTTTTTAGGTCTTTTTTAAACTTCTTCACCCCAAATGCTCCCGCACTCGTCTTTTGGGTCTTCGTTCCATGTTCTATGTGTTAACGATGTGGCAGATGCTCCTTCACACCACACTCTTGCTTTCACACATCAGTCTTGTAAAAAGATCCCGATAAAGATCACATAATCCTCTTCATTTCCCTTTGTAGACAGCTCCATTTGATGTGTCCAGAGCCTGCTGAAAAAGGAAGAGAACTAATCCTGCTTGCCTCCGCCGCACACGGCTGGGAATTCATGGGATTTATGTTCCAGCTCCACTCAAAACTGTGTCCAAAAGGCCCTCTGTACATGTAAAGTGTTATTATTATGTACAGTAACATCTAGGTCAGCGATTGGAATAGTGGCAGGCAGCATGAGCTGTCTTTGAAACCTCCGAAGAGCCTGGCTGGCCCTTTAGAGATGTGACATACGGTGGAAATTCGGAATAAAGTAAAAATCAAGGTAGTTTTTGAGGGAGGACAAGTGGAGAAGAACAGAAAGCAAAAAAGCAACGTGCTTTGGCTATCAAATGTAGTGCGAAGGACCAGCGCTTTGTTAGAGCCCGAGAGAGGGAAAGCCTCCTGCTCGCTGCTGCAGTGGCACAGCCGACTTGTCCCTGTCAAAAGGCATGAACCTCTGCGAGTTCCTCAGTCTACGGCATCCATCCAGGGCCTTCATCATGAGCTCCAGACAGTTTGGGTATCCAGGACTTCAGAGACCACGCGTTTGCCTGGGAAGAGCCACGATGCTCCGTGGCGAGGGCACGGATTCCGATGCATCCCCTAAAAAGCTGCTTGAAGGAAATCAGGTATGGTTACTGTTCGTTTTCTCTCCCTTTTCTGATTAAGGGCGACTGTACTGCTGAATGCCTTGTTAGGTCTGGCCAAATTCATCTACTCTGAGTGATGCTCAGCTGCCTCCCCACAAGCATTTAAGCAGGGCGGCTGCCCTGAGTTAGCTCGCAAGCTTTAAAAGTCACCCCGTCGTCCTGTCCTTAGGGGCCTCGGGGAGCGATAGCCAAAAAGGCAATTCCACACAATATTCTGCTTCCTTTAAATATACCATTGCGATGGAAGAAATATGTGCTTTATCTTCTCTGGTATAAACAAAACAATTCTCTTACCTCATCGTATAAGTTTGTAATTATCTTCCCACATTAGATACTTTGAGATAAATCTTTTTAAGAACGCCTCCCCATTGCTCTCTGTTTCTCTCTCGTACGCCGACAGGCACACACACAAAATAAACCCATTGAAACTCATGAGTAGTGCTGTGGGGCCAAGCTGATATCCCCTCATCTGTTTTCTATTTTCCCCTCCTTCCCCCTGTCCCATATTGCAGATATATGATACAGTAAAATTATAGAGCAGGAAGTCACAAGGAGCAGCATTTCAACTCTCAGGGAATAATTCAGTGTCACTTAGTTATATCGTCCATATATGAAAAAGGAAAAAGAGAGATAGAAAGCAGCTCCCACAAGGCATTTCTAGCTCTCACATGTTCTCATTTTATTCCTTATCCTGCAATTTATCTTCTTGTTTTCAGCAAGCCAGCAGTGAAATAGAAAAACCCTAAGAAATCTTAGTCTGACATATCTTTCTGGGGAGTATTCATTTCCATGCATAGCTGCGTAAGCCATGGAAAAGTCTGTGCCATCACTGGAGAGCAAACCACTTGATGAGCAGAGTCTACAGACCTTAAAATGGATAAAAGCAAGTTTTTTCTGGCCTGCTTCAACTGATTTAAAGGTCTGATAGACACCCAGCGTCGGTGCGGTAATCTGCTGAGGTTGGCTCTAAGCCACTTTGTAATGCAGGAAGAGAGCAAACGTTTGAGCATCCTGAGCCAAATTACAACAGACTGTTATTTGGGGATGTTAAGCTTTGAAATCTGAATTCATTTAGTTTATTGTGATATATTGGAACATCCTAAAGAAAAAAAAAAGTAAAATAAAATACTCGTTTACTTCAATTAAATAGAACAGGCAGAAGAAACCATTGCCTGCCAGAAAGATACACAAACTACATTGTGTCAATAGACATCTCGTAACTGGAGGTGCGTAGCCAGCAGGCTGCTTCTGTTAGCCCATAGACGTTGGGTGAAATTCAGCTCACTGAAAGCATGACAAAACTCTGACTTCAAGACCAATCTCAAAACAGCCCTCTGTAGCTCAGCACAAGAATTTCTTCAGCAAGATTTAAGGAGCCATTTTCTTCTCCATCTCTCTATCATAACCATATGCTACACCCAACGTGACAAGCTGGTCTTTACTACTGACGACAGGGCCTCCACACAGTCAGCTCTCAATACATTTCACATGGTGTTAACGAAGCACAGGAAAAGAGATATTAGAGCATGAAAGCGCCAGCATGTTCCCTACTGTACATTTTCCAATGTACCATCCACATTTCTGAAGTAAACCTGAGGGTTTATACAAACCCTGTGGGCTTTCACAGTTAGGAGCATATTAGAAGTATTTAGAAAGACAAAGTGCTGGGAAGTCAAGAAACTGTTGGGAGAACAGAAGAGTGTGCCCAAGGCTGCAATGCCTTGTTTGATTCACACCCTCATCAGCAGGGAGAGATGCTGCATCTAAGAGAAGAAAGAGAAAGAGTCAATAACAACAACAACAACAACAATAATAATAATATTTCACATAGCATTTGCACATCACTGATATCCCAGTTCTGCAAAGTTACACAAATGCTGGGCATTTTTTTCTGGTTACTCCATTCTTCAGACAGCGGCCTCCATGAGCACCAAGGTGAAGCAGGTACGTAACAAAGTGCAGGACAGAAGACAAAGTAAGCAGTAATAAACTTTAGGAAAACTAGGTCCTAATAAAGAAAAGCCTCCCTTTTTAATGAAGAGAGGACAAATGTCAACGATGCTAGAGGCACATCTCACAATACACCCAGTCGTGTCTCGTGCCAGGCCACCACCGAGGAGGCACAGCCCTCTCCCACCGTGCATCAGACCAAGTGCTTGGACCCAGCAACCACCCTCCTTCTGACCCCAGCACCTTTCTCTGGGCTCTGTGAGCAGATCCAACCCACCATGCAGTTGTGTGATCACAGACCTGACATCAGAGAGGGTCTGTACAGCTGGGAGGGAAGAAGCTGAGCAACATTCCCTCTTGCTTTCAGTAACAGCTCAGACAGACGTCTGCTGGGAGGGGAAAGCTAGTGCCGAGCCAGCCCTGGGATGAGGAGATGGACTAGATGACCCGAGCTGTCAGTGAGGATTAGATCCACTTACACGCTCCTGGACCAGTTTCTGCTGGGTAACCTTCGACATTACGGCTGACTTGCTCCAAAAAGGGCGCTCCTCCCTCTCCCACATGCCGGCTCTTCTCCTGCCTCCATCAGCCCAGCACAGAGCTCACAGGCAGCTCCTTTTCCCCCAGCACAGTGGGACCCGCTTTCCAGGTCCAGTTTCCTGCTGGATTCGTGGGCTGAAACGTGACCCCCCCCAGCAGTAAGACCTTTTCTGGAGGAGCTGGCACTGGGAAGTGAATGATACCAGCAGTAGCGGGGACTCGGGCACGGGCTCTGCCTGCCCCAGCTCTCCTGTGCCGGCCACCTCCACAGACATCCCCACGGGGCTGGACCAGGGTAGGTATGACAGCAAAACAACCCTACTCAGCATGTTCTCCTGCTTGGCATCACACTAGCAGCAGCAAAAGACCTTCTCAGGCTTTTCTTCAGCTTCAAGACTCTGCGCACCGAAGGTGATTATATCCCTCATCAGCTCCTTCATGTCTGGATTTTACCTTTTCCTGCTGCTTCCTCATGGCTAGAAAACTCAGACAGAGACATCCCATTACCCACTGTCTGCTTTGGGGGGCTGTATGCCAAGCAGAGCTTCACCCAAGCCTGTGATTCTGGAGCATTTCTATCTGCGTACATGCACACGTACTCCTCGATTAGGTATTGCGAGGTCATCATCACTGCAAGGAATTATAAAGGACATATGGCTTAATTTAGTCGCAGTGGTTTTGTAGTTACAGCTGAGCAGATAACATGACAAGGCTAGTAATTGTTTCTAAAAGGGAGTGATTTAGTAATATAGTCTGCAGCGCTTGTAAAGGCTCCTTGATAAAGGGCCAGGGAGAGCTGGAATGGTTTGGATCCATTTCCTCACCGCTGCTGAGAACAAATGTTGCAATACGTGTTAGGAGGGTTGAATGGAAAATAATTGCCTTCATTATGGAAGTTCAATGTACAGACGTATGTTCCTGGATAAACCCCTTCTGCAACGAGCCAGATCCACGTAGCTTATTTTCCATAAAATATAAGGAGCAGCATTCTCGACAGGTTTCAGTCAAGTGTTTGAAACAGGCATGCGCTGTTTTATCCAGCAAAGCGTACGCACATTTCTGAGGTTCACATGCACGGAGGTTTATTGCTTTCTACAAGAGATGGAGGTGTGGGAATAGGTCTCATAGAGGATGTCTGAACATGCACCAGGGCTTTGGCCTATCCAAAGCAGAGAGAAACTGGAGACATGGATTTTTATAGGAGACACAGCACATTGTAAAGCAAGATATCTTGGGCCAAATCCAGTTCCTCTTGTTTAGGCAGACTGACCTCTTGATTTCAGTGGTGCTTCTCACTCAGGCAAGGTAAACAGAAACTCGGCTTTGAGCATTTACAGGAAGAATCAGAGAAGTGATTTCTTTGGTGTGATACAATAGGACTTTGTATTAGCATTAGCCCCAAGTGCCTGGAAATCTGGAATTCAAATGAAGCAAAACCTCACTATAAATAAAGAGCTTCTTAAAACTGAAGTTGTTTCCACCACTACTTTTAAAAAGCAGAGTTGCCAGCTACTGGGAATATGAATAAGTGATGCTCTGGCCTGGGAGGATTCCAGTAGGATTAGTCTGGCAGTTGTAGCGCAATCAAGACAGACTAATTTCTTCATTATTAGTTTTTAATTCTTCCAAGTCTGCTTTTTACAATGGTTTGGCACCATCCACACTCATCACTCTCCGACTCTGAAGCTAGCAAGCAGACACATTTGCTTTCTTCTTTTATTGTAGCAGAGGGATGGGCTAATTAACGCCGGGAGTCCGGTGCGCCTGCGAAGCTGGGAGAAGCGGGAAGGCAAAGCTCCCTCGCTCCAGCTGCTGCAGGAGGGAGGTTTCGTCCATGACCAGGAACAAATATTTATCAGACAGGCTTTCCAGTCATATGGTCCTAATCCTCACAGCAATGTGAAACTCCCGGGATGAGGTCATGGTTGTTTAATCCTAAACTCTACTTTTTTTTTTTTCTAGAGGCCAGATCAGGTAGGTAGGAGATGGAGTGCGCTTCCCCCCGCCTGGGGCTCACCGAGAGCAAACCGCAGGGATTTAGGGACATGATGTGCAAATATACACCCACAAACATGCACAGAGACTTGCTCCAGAGCATAACAGGGCTGCCAAGGTGCAACATTAAATTTCCAGCACCGACACTGGGTACCTGTTGCTCTGAGTTTTCAGAACTTGTCAAAATCCAATTGTCAAATTCCCTGAAAGCTCCTTTAAAGAAAAACCCTTCTCAAAAGTGGAAGAAAACCCCAAAATAAAAAACCAACCTTTTTTTTCAAAGGTCATCAGAAGGTCCTCCAAGCTGCTTACTGCTGGGAATACTTTTTTAGGTGGTTGAGGTATCTTTGGTTTGCTTATTAGCCTTTCACTGGCTTTTGGTGATTCACACTTTAAACTGAAGAACCAGGGAATTCCACGGCCATTTTCCTCCAGGGACTGTTTGGATCAGGAATTGTCCAAATTAGGAATTGTATCTGAATCCTACCGAGATCTGAGCTAACAGACTGGCTCGTGGCTCCAGGACAGACCCTTATTATTTTAGCCTAGATGGTACTAAAAAAAGACCATCTCAAAAACACGAGACATCCAACAGCATATTTTAGGACTGCGCATTAAACACACAGACCAGCTATAGTCCTTCAGTTTTCTCCTTACATAAAGAGAGGCATGCCATATGTATAGTAATATTCCAAATATTGTGTGATATTAAGTAAAACAACTTAAAATATGTCGCTCATCAGTATACAATAGCATCACATATAGGGATGAGGTTATCTTGAGCAGGACTGAACCAAGGGGAAGAGCACAACCAACATATTGTGTGTTGCATTTTCAGCTGGAAGGTTTCCCAAACCTTAGACAAGATGAAATTTGGGTCATTCCCACAAGAACCTGACAGCCAAGTAATCAAGGAGGTTGGAAAGTCAGGTCATGTCTCTTATTTTAAACCAGCCTTTGGGTCTGCAATTTTATGTAAGATTGAGTAATTTCTGAGTGTGACTAATCTGGAGCAGCCCATTTCCCTGCAGCCAAGTGCTTCCCAAGATGGGGGCTTGGATCTCACACAGCCCAGGTGAGCCCCAACCACCAAGAACCGGATTTGGCTTTGGGAAATCTCTCTCTTTCTCTGCACAGTTTTTGCCAGACGTCTTGGGTTTTATGTCACACCAAAAGAAAAACAACCAGGTTTCTGTGTCTCACCCCCATGTTTGCGGCACAACTCCCACATTCATCTCTGGTCAACAATGAGGTCTACTTGGGTCATGCCGTGGAGCAGATGCACAAGGTTGCTGGGCCAAAGGCAGGGTCACAGGCTGAGCCTCAAACGTACTCAGAAAATCTGGATAAGAGTTTGTACCAGGTGGTGGTTTGAGGTTTAGTTAAAGCTCTGCTCACCACCTCCCCAGGACGAGCAGCGCTGAGCCCCAAACCCTCAGTCCAAGAGGGGAAGTGTGGCTGGGGAGCCAGCGTGGAGGACAGTCCCTGAGCCTCTCACTATCCTGCAGAAACCTGGACCCTGTGGGATGAAGCACATTTTGCTTTCAGCGCATTGCAGTCACCTCTGATAAATAACAGGAGAAGGGAAAAGCAAGAGAAAGCGGTTGATGCTGCAGAGCTGGGTTGTTTACCCTCTTTCCTGAGCAGGTCCTTTATTTATTTCACATGTGGCAAGAATCAGCCCTTGGATCTTCAGTTTTCTTTTCTTCTACCTCATTCCCTTTGAATCCATCAGCCGGGGAGATTAGCGGTGTCACAGGAACCAGACCTTTCTGCTAAATCCCTTCCAGATGTCCAGGGCCACAAACATGTCAGTCATTGACAAGAGCCTAATGACAAGTTGCTCCCTGTTCGTTAGCCATGGCTACTGTTTCCTGGCAGAAAACCTTTTTCTTCCTGACCCCCAGAAAGCTCTGAAAGCAGTTTTTTGCAGGGAGGGTTTCTTCTTCTTTCCCCAGGAGCAGGGCTGCTGTCTGACAGCTCACGAGGAGATCCTGGCCTGACTGCTGTCGAGAGCTGCTCTCAGCTTCCCCAGTGCTGCCACCAGAAAACCAGGCACAAGGCACCACATTGTGGAGGCCTTTTAGGATCTGCAGAGGAGAAACAAGTGCCAGAACTGGATGCAGTTGGCAGGGTTTGACAAGCCCCAGGCCGTGAGATTCTCCAACATCTTGGTGGCGTTTGATGGTGCTTCTTCTGTGTTGGCATTGCCAGCCCCAAAGAGCCACGTATGAACTTGAGTAGATGCTGAGGTCAGGATGGCTTTGGAAAAAACAAGCAGGTAGGAGGGCTTTCTGGGAGCCGTTCAGGATAGAAGAGAGGGAAATCATCTGGCTATTTCTTTCTCCTGAAGCAAGGAGAGCCATGTGGTTATGTTTCTGTCTTGCTAATGGAGAAGGCCAGGAGCTGTGTGTCAAGGGGGTCTCTCAAGCACAGGATGCAACAGGATTTTGGCTCCAAGCCTGGAAGCCGGGTCCTTTCCTTTCTGCTTGCCTAAAGACATGTCATGGTTTCCTCAGCCAGTTGCAATACATTAAATTTCACATCCTTCTTCGAGTGCATTTTGATCAGTCTGTGATTGCTATGTTGGATTTGTCTTATACCCCCAGCTCCTCATAAGCTCAGAACACACTTTTCCAAGCTAAAAGTATCCTCAGAAAAATCAATACTATCCATTGTGGTGGTTCCAGACGTTTGTATTTTCCCCTCCTTTCATCTCAGTTAATGGATAGAATTAGAGAAGTGCAGCTGGCCAGCAAAGGCTCTTTCTTCCATGGGAAGTGCCAGTCTCCTTGCTGGGATGGGCAGGCGGGATGGACTGAGGCAACATCCTTTGCCATGCTCCCAACCGCACCACCACAAGGAAATGATATTCAGCAGCTCGTCCCACCTTGGCACAGAGGCTGCAGTGAGATGCCAAGCCAAAACTTGCGCTGAAGTCTCAGAGAACTGCTTTTTTAATGTAGCTGCTTATTAACATGACCCTATTTGGGGAGATTTCTTCCTTTATCCTTTGAATTATGAAAACCATTTCAAAACTTGATCCCCATGAAGGCTGGGCATTGTGTCAGCTTTAAGAAGTTGAAAATAGTGATGGGTTCTTTGCAGTGAGCAGAAAAACCCACTTGGAGTCTGTCATTTGGATTTATGAATGCAAAGTCTGCTCTTCTGACATAATCTTGATTTAAGCTTGTGGTTTCCGCACACAGTTTCCATTAAAATTAATGCAAGTCATCTGGGCAAAATCTCTCCCAGGTTGACAGGATGAAAGGTTCGACTCCTGAAGCTTTATTCCTTGTTTATGGGTTCAACACTGACCTGTGCAGGATCCAGCCCACAGCCTGGGTCAGCCTCCCATCCCTGCTCAGTGGGACCCTCAGTGATTGGGTACGAGGTGCCTGATCTGGACACCCAAAGCACCAGGGAAGGTTAGCAAAGGCGTCTGGAATCTGTGCTCCTGAGTGTAGCCTCAGAACAAGCACCAGGTAGTAGCTAGATAAACCAGAAAGTCAGACCTTGCTCACCTCTTCATGCTGCAGAGCTGTTGTGGGTTGAAATGTTCTGCCTTGGTGTGAAACTAGCTTCAGCATCAGCATCGCTCCCACAGCAACATACTGTAAATGGGTGAAGCAGAAAATTGAGCAACTCGGCAAAAATCCCAAACCAGGAGTTTTGGTTGCAAAACAATACAAATATATGCTGTAAAAGAACATACAGATATCTCCTCAAAGACATTAGCGCCTTATTTGAAGTCAAACCCACCAGTTTTGCAGAGGGCTGCTCACATCACACCCATTTGAAAAGCAGCTGGAGGCTGAATCCCTTCCCAGGTTCAGATCATCCACATGAGCCCACCACAGCCAGCCCAGGAGAGTGTTGCTTGAGAATTAGTCCTCCAAATTTCCCCAGATAAAACCACTAGAAGATGCAGCCCTGCAAGTGCTGACTCAGCTCATTGCCTCTCACACAGTTCCCAGTGATGATTTATTTCCTGTCTTCTCCAGTATTATCACATCCTTGACCCTAGGAAAGGACTGCTAGCTCTCTTCAAACCAAGACCTGTCTCTCCTTCCCAGCACGTTAACACACATTCACTGGGCGCTCAGAAGTAAGGTGCTTCATGTTTTCCCCAAGGAAATTTGGAAAACCTCATCTCCCAGAGCCCTCTTCCTCCTCTCCTCACCTGGGAGGTGGGTTTGTTTCTCCATCCCACAGCCCCCAGCACTGCCCCATGCTCCTTGTTCTTTTCCCCAGTGCCCTGGGAGAGGATGCCTCTCATGGAAATTGTTCCTTAAAGCAAATGAACATAAAGAAAATCTCACCAAACCCCCACAAACTTGCAATATTGGGATCCCCCTGGGCTAATATAACAGCACTTCTCCTTTCCCTTAAGCCCTGTGGAACCCCAAGCCTGCACCCAACCCAGACCTGCCACCAAATGTCTCCCAGTCAATCCCTCCCCAATGCTGCCTCCTCCTCCTCTTCCTCCAACAGCTCCTCTCAGTGATGGAGAGCAAATATCTCAGAGCCTGACTGCAGACCAGTTTTCTCCTGAGGTGCAGACAAGTATGGCTGAAAACACAAATGTAACCTTATTCCTCCCCGTGAAGGACAAAACCATGCAAATCTTTTCCAGCAAGTGACACAGTTGGTCCAGAAAATGCAGCACCCTCCAGGCATTGGCTCCAGTCTGGGGAGCGAGGTGGGATGGAAGGACAGAAAACCAGAGTGAAAAATGAGACGGGTGAAACCAGGGAGCAGAGCTCTCTGCAAACGTTTTGCTTTGACACTTGTAATACGGGTTATTCATTTTCCAGTAACTTTATACTGGGCTTAACCAAACTAGTCGAAGAAAAAAAATGGCATTACGAGCACTTGAGGATTTATGTGAAGTGTTTATAGCAGAGCACCCACGTGTGGGGAGAGTCCTGCAGCAGCTGCGATTGCTTCGTGCCCTGGGGACAGCCTGCAAACGGGGACCTCTTGTCACCAGGACCAGCAGCCCTGGGGAGGTCCTGACCACAACCCCCAGATTTGCACGACACCTCAGCCCAGGACAGAAAACAGGGAAAATAACCTCCACCAAGTAAATGTCTTGGATTCCTCAGTCGTAGCACCAAGAGGCTGATGTGCCCATATATGCTGCTTAATGGATTAATGAACAACTGCGTTACATAATTGCCAATTATTATTTTTTAAGAATGATTAATTAAATAAGAACAATTTTTTTTTTCCCCCTGAACATTGGAAGGCTCTAAGTAGCCTAAAGGAAGAAAGGGGGATGTGTGGCAATACAGATTTTACTAGGATGATAAGTCCAATGCCATTAAAGTGACTGAATTTAAACTAAAAATTAGAAAAGGAGGCAGGGTCCATACTTACCATGGGCTATTTACTTCTTGGTGCTCTGGCTTCCCCGCTGTCCTTCAGCTCTCTTGCCTTTTACATTGCACACACTGCACCATTGTCTTGTAAAAGCCTTAGTTCAGCAAATGAGAAACATATTGTGGAGTCTGACATAATTGCAGGCCATGATTCATCCGCATCCCGGTACCTGTGGTAGACTCCTCGCTGCTGTGGATGGCTGCTTCTCATTCCCAGCCACAGGCGGAGGCGTGGAGGTGACCCAAGGCTGCGGCTCTGGGTATTACGTCTGGGAGAATGAAATCAGCCTGGTTAGCATGAGAGGAGAGACAGGGAGAAAATAGTACAACTGCTTATTGACGCAAAATATCTGGAATTAACATATTACATCAAACCGTCACCTGCAAGCACAGACCAAGCCTGTGGTCTCCACTGTGCGCAGGTTCACCAGACTATAAATTGCAGTGTCATACCAACGCTAACGACCCAGCAGCACCATGAAATGGAGATGCCTCAGTGGTGCTCACCAATCCACATGAACCGATGGTAGTTGAATACCTGGCCCAAGCGCTGCCTTAGACCCTTGGGCATCTCCATTGATGATTTTTCTTTTTTTTTTTTTTTTACGGTTAGAAATTGACTTTCCCATTTTGCCTGCCCGCTGGGAAAACTCTGGCACGAACATTAGTCCCTGATGCTATTTTGCCTCATGTTCTGCTTAAACTGTAAAAAGCAGAAGAGGAGGAAGAAAAAGTCCTTCTCATTTAAAGGAAAAAAAGAAAAGAAAGGTAGAGAGAGGAGAAGCAAACTCAAAAGCATAGAAATTGTGAAATCTAGTGTGTAAGACACTCATCAAGAAAATTTCCTGCCAAGTCATAGCTCAGATTTCTCTTTATCTAGAAAAAACATTTCCCTTTCTTCCAAGGGCTGTCACCTTTTCAGAATAAAAAGCAAATGAAGAGCCTAATGTGAGGAATTTGAGCTAATTCTGTAAACCCTGTAAGCTCTTAAATAATTAGAGACCTTCGTTGGTATTACACGAAGATAAATGATTCCATATAGTCCAAAGCTGATCTGTACTCCTGCTAAATACCTTAGTCTTGGGTAACTGAAGTAATAAAGAAATATTGCATATAAATCTCTCCATGATCTTTTCATATAGAAAAATAAAGTGCAAATGGTTTCAAGAAGATCAGTGGAGTTGCTGTTTTCTTATTTTATTATGCAAGTATGCCATGTAGGAATTTGGACAACAAACCGTTTGTGAAATGTAAGAAATAAGTTTGTTGGCATTAGACTAATAAGCAGGATTTTTGACCAGTGCTGATGTATTATTCTTTCATATATATATATATACACACACGCGCGCGCATGCATATATGTTTGCAACATGTTACCATAAATTATGTGAAAACGTAGAGCAGATGTTCTGTAGTAGCTGGGATTATCCTGCCTTGGTTGTGCTTTCATGGGAACCGACCCGCAGCAGGCTCAGCAGAACATGCCTTATGTATATAGTAATGGGGCTACTTGAAAAGAATATTTATACATGGGGCTAACCTAGGTTTTTTTAAACACGAGAGGTGACTTGTCTTCTTAGTCTGCTTTTGGATGAGTCAGACTATATACAGATGGTGTCATGAGAAGAATATTTTCCAGTAATTGGTCATTTGTCATTGTCTGCGCATCCAGAGGACAGGTTTTCTCAGTCATTTCCCCATCCCCACGCACGGGAATGCAGCAGGTCAAACCGCGACCACATTTGAAACACTGCTGGACCCAAAAGATGAAAAGCCAGAACAGACCGAGTTAAAAATGACTAGTTAGAAAGAGTTTTACACCTTTCTGGTGGTAAACTGCACATCAAGTGGGAACTGCTCCTATTTATCCCCAGTGTGCCCAAGCCAAGGGATTTGTGTATCTGCATCCCCAAAAGGCAGCCTGAGGGAGGATCAAAATAACCTGTTCTTCAGAATAAACGGCTTAAATTATGCTTGGTTGGCTGCCCATGTTTCTACGGACAATGCAGTGACTGCTGCAGAGCTGTATCGCTTTGCCATCAGTGTTTCTCTACAGCAGAGGTTATAGGGACTAAAATCATAATACACTACATAAATATATAGCAATTTATAAGAAACTAAGGATTAATACAGCAAAATCCTCAGCCCGACCAAATAAAATGCAGAAACAAATGCACCTTTAAGCAGCACCAGAGAGAATATACCGAAAAACAATTTTGGGAAGACCGATAACTCTTAAAATCTGCATTACTTAGATTTTTCCAGTCTAGAGTTAATCTGCCATTGCAGCTCTCCCATTTGAAAAATGATCAAGACACCTTAACTGGACATTTGTGAGGAACTGGGACAACGGGAGAGCAACGGAGGGGTCAAATACAAAGATTTACATATGGAAAGAGAGGTCCCAGCTGTGATGGGCAAATGAAGGGGTCACACGCCCTCTGCGTGCCGGTTTGGCCCTTGGCAGCATTTCCAGCAACTTTTTCCCCATATCTGGGGAGCTGCCCTCAGAGCATGTGAGTTTGGGGACTGTGAGGAGCACCTTTCTGTGAGACGGAGGGACACCCTGCCACGGCAGCGCCCACGGTGTGAGGAGAGGCCGTCTCGGCCAGGCGAGGCGGGACAGCAAACAAAACGTGGGAGACGATGCATTGCCCCTGCAAATATTTTCCACATCTCAGAGCAGACAGTCAGCAATGAATGAAAAATTAGAAATTTCACATGTGTACATGCTTTTTTTTAAAAAAAAAAAAAAGAAGAAAAAACCAACTAGTTTCTATGCCGTGCTTGCCAAGGGGCAGCTCTAATTCATCCCCTTGGCCATCTCTGTTGATTTTTCCTCTCTACAATTTGCTAAACAGCTGGATTTCCATGGTTACCAGGGTTCACTACTGATACGCCTCAAACATACTGTACATTTTTGTTGGGGAGACGCAGACACCGAGTCGCTCCCGCACGACTGCCTGGAGCAGCGGGCTGCAGCCAAGCCCTGTGCTGGTCCCTGCCGAGGGCACAGAGGTGATGGCAGGGACTAACCCAGGTGAGGGGTGATGGGAGAGATGGTACTTCATCCTTGCTTCTCCTTGCTCTGGGGAAGACACAACACATAGCCACCCCACATAGCTTTAAATGTTTGTCACAGGCCACAGGATTGTGCCGTGGGAAGCCCTGAATCCCCTCTTTTGGCCTTACCCCTTGTACATGCACCAGCATCACCAGCTAAGGAATCAACATGGCTTTGTGCGGGCAGCTCCCAACATCCAAAGCTTTTTCCCCATTTTGTTTTTGGCACGCATGTACCTAAATACACACACACGTATTTCATCGGTGGTGGGTTCACAGGAGAGAAATGCTATGTCAAATTTGGAGGGTTTTTTTGAAAAAACCAAACCAATGCAATAATTAATTTCACCAAGAGATCATATATTTTCCTACTTTTGATGTCTAATAAGCTAATTTCAATCAAGTGGTTATATAATTTCCTGCTTTTGAAGTCTAATGAGTAAACCTCCATAAACCACAAAACTCATTAATAAATGTATAGTCCCTTTGTCCAAGACTTCCAACTTTAAATCAAATGCACAACAACCAGATGTTTTTCACATTACTGCATTTCAAGATTTTACTGGAAGTGATCTCATCATACATACTTAATGTAGGTGTCCAACTGTGTATGTTATTCGTATCACGAATCAGACTTTGCAGCTCTAGGACACTGTGTGGCAAACACAACTATTGTTTAAAGTGGATAAAATTTATGCTAAGCTTGCCACGGGAATATGAAGGAGACCAAATTGGATAGAATATACTGATTTTGATGAGTGTCAGAAGTGAGGAAATTATATCATTCAAACACTTGAACTTATTCTTAGGAAACACTGAGCCACTGTTTCTGGGAAAGATATTGAATTTAGCCAATCTAGTAAATCAAAGACTTTTCTGTTTTTCTTTGAAGTAGGAAATTAACTGCAAATGCAAAAGATTGAGACCAGGACAGAGACAGAGCTGAAATGAGATGTGCGTTTTTCAAAGAGAACGAAAATGAAGGCTTGCTTGCAGGGAGGGGTGGAATAACATTTCAGTAGGAAAGCATTGCTTCATCATTTTTGAAGAAAGTATATACAGTTAAGTTAAGCTTTTTGCTAGGAAGTACGGCAAGCCGGTGGAGCGAAGGGATGGAGAGCACAGGATGCAGATCAGTTGGTGTGCCTGCACATCACAACTTCAGTTTGCTTTGGTCGTTAGGGAAATACCCTCTATGGACTCCAACCTATGAGTACTAATTAGTCACCTATTAACTACCAGCAAGAGCTGGCTGAAGGTTATTCAGGACTGTTTACCATCAGAGCTGAGCAGTGGGCAGCCCAGGGCAAGCTCGTGCCTCCCGTTCATTGAAGAGGAGCCCTAGCAACTCCTCTCCTCTTCCCCCCGTGTCTGAATAAGATTTTGAGTTTCCTCAAGACTGTAAGAAACCTCACAGGAAGGTTTCTCAGGGGCCTTCAGACACTTTTTGGTTCCTTCTCCCATTGGAAGCACCATCAGAGCTCAAGTCATGCAGACCATCCCATGAGGCTTTTGCTGAAAGAGAGTGGCAGAGACACTCACATACCATGGCTCCACTTTGAACCAAGGGGCCGTGGGACGCAAGGAAGAAGGAAAATGTGTTTAATTTGAGAAATGGGTGAAATTATCTCTTCTTGCCCTCCCTAGCAGGTCATCCCAACCTGTTTTGATGCCACCTTCCTACAGAGATCAGGTTCCTCCATACTGCTCTGCCACAGTTTCCTGGGACACCCTCAACACCTAAGGGGGAGCTCATAGCCTTTCTACAATGACCATCAAAAATGCTGCCACTTCCTATTGGGTCAGCTTTGACTCACAGCACAAGTAACGGGGAAGCAGGAATACTGACCAGCATCTGGCTGGTTTCCTCTTTCAGAGATGTGGGAGGTTCACCCAATTTCTCAGCCATTTCATTGGGAAGGGAAGGAGGAAGCAGAAATGACTCATTTTCTTTCTACCACGAGAACAGTGTCAAGGAGTTGCTGAATTTGTGCCTCTTACTTGCAGCCGGATCATCTGAGCGCAACACATCTGAGCAGGTTCAGTGGATGCTGTCCAAGACCTGGTATAACAACATGGATCATGTTGGCACATATAAACAAAGAGAAGCGTCACATTTAAATGAGGGGAATTTTCTCCTTTTAGAGAAATAATAGGCTTTTCAAACACATTAGCAAGCCCTTTAGCAATGGCTAGAGACAGGTCAAAATAGATAGGTAAATCACACAGCCACGAGCAGGAGAGCTCGTGGTCCCAGACTGTACCCAGACCCAGACTAAGACGTCAGTGGGAGCAGCACGTCTGAATATGGGAGCTGATTTGCTCAGGGCAGTTCCTGCAGGAATTAGATCACTTTTTGGCCCTCATTAGATTAATGCGCACGGCTGTTAGAGCAGCCGAGGCGATGAGGGGTGCTCTGCCTGGGTGCAGCCAGCACGCCGCATTGCCGAGGTCTTGGCTCTCTCTTCCTTTGCAAGAGGACTACATTTGGCACATTGCTCACAACACACTCACCAATATCCCGTCAATAATCTTTGTAAGATCTGTAGCTCATTATGAAGAGAATATAGACTTGAATTAGGAGGCTGAATCCAATTAGGCTGCACTGAGTTGCAATGCTCCAGGTCTTAAAGAGACCAAGAAAGCCCCATCCCATTTGAGATGTACAGTTTACATGCTGGATATTTGCAAAGAGCAGATTTTCCAGACCCTCAGATCATTTTTGCAGCAGTCCTCATTATCCCCATGCCAATTTCTGTCAATCATAACTGGCGCTATAAAATAAATAAATCCCCATACCGCTACCAAGAGGTTGGGAACCTTCTGGAGACTTGGCACCCGTGTCGCACTGCTTGCCAGTGGGTGAACTCAGCACAAAAGCCCACTGCTATGAGAATAACAAGGCCCTGATCAACTCAGCCTTCAGCATCAAGCCCCGGTCTGTAATCTAGTGAAATTATCCTCTGCCCCTTTTCACCGGGCGCCGGCGTACAAAGGCAACACTGTGCCTGGGCGATCACGTAGCGAGGCTGCCCAACTTGCACCAGCGTTGCACCTGCCCAAGCAGGGGTGAAAAGCCCACTGGCTTTCTGTAGGACCAGTGTTTGGGGGTTTTGTTTGTTTTTTTTCAAGTGTCAAAACGGATTTTACTGGCCAAAGCAACCGCTTCATCCCCGGCAATTCTCTGGTGCTGTTTGGCTGACCCTTGGTGGCAGAGAAATTAGTCACGACTGGTTGATAGAAGGGTCATAACCAAGCGACTTCTGAACCCGGTCCTACAAAGGAGGGCTTCATAACTGTGGTGTCAAGTTCCTCCTGCCCAACTGTGCGTAAAAGCTCACGTCAGTCCGTACAGACACTGGAAGCAGCAGCCGTTGAGAACTGGGAGAGGTTTCGTACCTGATATAAAGGAGAGCTAATCTTGCACAGCGTTTGCATTTTGAAAGCAAAAGCCTAAAGATTCAAATGCTCCCCCAGGTAAAGCTCTCCTGTGGCACCTGTGACACCGAGAACTCGTAATGCAGGAAAGCAATATCCTGCCTTTGCTACAAACACTGAGAACAGCACACCCCAAAAAGCACTACAAAATTTTAACAACCCCAACACAATTCAATACGTAAAGGTTTCATAAAAGCACGTAAACCCAAATATAAAAGGACGCTTATAAACCTCCTATCTGTTGCCTATCGACAAACATTTCACATAGTTGGATATCAGAGGGCGTGTTCTGAATAAACTATGATACTGCTATACTTTTCTCTAAAATTAAGTAGAGATTGTTTTTGATATGGGCATGACATAATTTCAGGTTTTGGACAGCAAAAGGCGCCTGCAATCTCTTTTTACCTTAAAAAAAGAAGAAAAAAACCCCAACCCCAAACCCGACAAAAGTCAGTGATGAAGACATTCTTTCCCTGAAAGCCAGCTGTGCAGACAGGAGAAGCCACTGCACCCTCTGCCGGACACTGCCGAAAGGAGTCCTTTAGATAAACTTCAGACAAGCTGCATACATTATACGTTGTCCTGTACAAGAGAAATTAATTTTTCCTGAAGTTGTCTTTCCAATTGTACCGCACAGATGAAAGCACAACGTGGCTCAAAGCAGCTTTCATCCCAGTTAGAGATGACCAGTGGTGCAAATTGTGCTCTGGGCACCAGGAGTCCAGCATCAGCCACGACTAGGAGGGAGTGGGCAGCTGATGGGTTTCCTTCCAGGAACAATTAAAATTAAGCATCTTTTTAGCCTAAGTATTATTGAGGTGGCTCAGGGGACAGCCTTGCAGCAGCATCCAGGAGCAAACAGAGGAGATGCATCCAGCACTCCTGCTCTGAGCACATCTGGGTCAAAAACACCAAAGAGGCGCCAAGCACCCCTCACTGCCTGAGCAGCACCCAGCAACCAGCTGAAACAGCCCAGGGCATCCTTCCCCCTGCACCAGGTTTTGAGGATCCACAGCTCCTGGTGGGACATGGTCTGCTTCTGAGGGGCAACGGGGCAAAACTGAGAAGCATCATCCAACTCCTGAGCTGGATAACCATGGCCTGAGATAAAACGCTCTAGGTTTTCCATAACAAACTGTTAGTCCCTGAGGTTTTCCAGACCCACAGGTCTCCCCCGTTTCACAGTACAACTGACTAAACCAAAGCTGTGTGTCCAAGAAGGACCTTGCAAACAAGTAGGAATTTCTTATCAGAGCTGCAGGAGCATGCAGACTGCCTGCAGACACTTGATTGTTTCTTAAAAGGAAAAGAAAAAGCTTCCCTAGCTTTCATTGCATCAAAGCAACAAAACCTAGGGAGGTTTTAATTAACCCTCATGCACCAACGGAAGGAAATGCATAGCAGGAAAGACTGTTTTCCGAGAGAAGCCATACAGGAAAGTTATCAGCAACCCAAGCGGTAAAATACAAGGGCAAGGAATGAACTGTGGATTTAATGGCACAAGAAGGAGGTGTTTGTTTGTTTGTTTTTGTTTTACAAACCCTCTTTTAATGTGCAGCACAGTTATCTAACCTGAAGTACATGTGCAGCAGCAGGGTGCTGATACCGCTGGAAGCGGCATTTAAGGTATCACAAAGCAGCTGTGACACCTCAAATGCATCAAGGGGGACGCTGGACATGTTCATATCCTTGACTCTGAGGTTAGTCGCTCAGAAGAAAAGGTTGCTGCTGGATAATCTCATTGGCAATGTTTAAATTAGATGGGATGATTTTTCTAATTTATACTAGAATTAATTTGGGTCACCTCAATAGTCCACTCTGGCTTCAGTGTTTGTGGCTCCAAGGCAGGATGTCTTCTCACTCAGAGCAGCCTGGGCTCATTTTCTGGCTTGTCAACAAAACTACATCACTCTTCTCTCCACGGCTCCCCCTCTGTCAAGTCAAACATGCCAATTCATCTCCATCTCAAGGCTCTTCACAGCTCATCCCTGCACTGGCCGTCTCCCACATGCTGTCAAGCCATCAGCACCCACTTCCAATCAGCCATCATCGCTTGCCTCTGCTGCCAACAGCAAACTCTCCAGCCAGTCACCTGCCCTGTCCCTTGCTTGGCTACATGCAGAAGACCTCTTCTCCATCACCCAACAACCCTCCTCAGGTGCCCCCTGAGGGTTTGCTCCTCCATGACACCTATTAAAAAGCAAGCTAAGCCTTTCACCCGTGGTGCTGGCCAATGTGGCCTCCCTGCTGCCTTCACCTTCCTGCAGGTCCAGCCCACCAGCCCATTCACCCTGTGCACAGACCTCCTTCAGTGGGCTTTCACACAGCCCTGAGAACAAGGGACCAGAGTGATGTGATGGCAACCATCAGCCATGACGACGGAGCAATAAACCACCAAACAGAAACAGGGTAACAAATCCCGTGCAAACTTCCAGCTTCTGGCTTTTTTCTCTGCGGGGTGAGCAACAGTTTAACGATGCCTTCCCATCATTACCAAGAGATTTGTGTTAAAAACAAACAAATCCAAGCTTTTGAGCCAGCTCTGCTGCACAGCTGGATTCACGAGCCATGGACAGCCTCGGCCAAGGCACTGCCAATGGAAGCAGCTCCTTTGCTGCTTGTGCACATGCAGTGAAAGTATGCAAGAGAAATGGTATTTAGACAGATATCTACGTTTTAGCAGTAGCAGACTTTGCTACTTTGAACGCTAATGCAAGCCTGTCTTCTTTCTCCATTCCTGTACTCCAGGCCCAATCCTCTTCCATGGAAAGGCTTGGGCAGAGGAAGGCAGAGAGGCTTCACCATAACAAACATTTAAGCAAATGGTTAATTTTCCCGAATCAGGACCATAGACTTTAGGAGGGATTACTTGACCTAGAGTCAGCAGCTTTTTCCACCAACACTAAAAATACCCTTGAATGAGCCGTGGAAATACGATAGCTTAAACACTTAGCAGTACTTTAGGCTAGACAGTGGTTTATAATTATATGGTTTCCGTTCAGAGACCTGCCAAGGGGCCATTCCCACACAGTCTTTATTTTAGTGAGGGCAGGGCTCTGCCAGCCCGAAGGTAAGGGGCGGGGGGGGAAGACGCTATCTGCCTAGCAGCAAAACCAGCCCCAACTCCTGCACCACGTTTTCTATCTGCAGCTTTTTAAAATCCAACACCAGCTCCTCTTAAACTGTAAAAGAAAATCTGCTGAACACAAAAGAGTAACAATCACCGCAACAGCTGTATCACTTATTTTTATAGTCATCTTTATGTGCTTTCATGTTTGAATACCCAGTATATTACAGTTCTCCATGCTGCTAATGACAAAGTACTGAGTGAGCTGATCCTGGAGGCTGGGGTACCTGGACAGGGGAAGATTTGGGATTCTGGGCACCACAAGACCTGGTTGGGAATTTTGAATTAAACTATTTGTGGCAAGATAAATGTCTCTCTTCCTTCTTCCAAATGAAAGCAAACATGCTGAAACACAGCCCCGGATGGCGGGAGGTATAGGAACATGGAGATGTGCAATGAAGGAAACGTAAAGCAACTTCTCCATTTCTGCCCACAAACCTCTGTTAATAGCAGCCACCAGCTCAGCATTTCATGTCAGATAGAAAGCACATCCCTGGAGGAGGTAAAGGACTCATTCTGCACTATGCACCCCTTCCTCAGCACAGGCAAAGCAGAAAAAGAAAAAGAATCAGCGGGCATCTGAGCAGCCAGTGGCTATGCACACCAGTTCATCCCAGTCCCAGGGGGCAGATGCTGATGAGCATCCCCATAAACCCCAGCACTGGGGCTGGGCTTCTCTTAATTGGAGAAGGAGTCATACAGGTGGCAAATATGTACACTCACACACAGACATTTTCTCGCTCTGTCTGTATACGTAGATATAAAGATCCAGGGAGATGCGGGAGGGCTGCTCGGCAGGATTATGTGCACCTGCTTTCCATCAGAGGGCAGTGGCAGCCCAGCTGTGTCCACCGTCCCCCTGCACGGTCCAGTTCAGCTGATGAACACCTCGATGCTTTGGAGGGGCAGCTCTGCCCTTCCCTGGTCCTCCCCTGTTTCACAGGTGTCCAAAGCCAAGACCTGGCTGGGACCAGGTTTCCACAGATTTCTCCTGGATGAGCCCGGCTGTGTCAAGATGAATTTTGCTCAATAGGTTTTTGGAAGAAAAAAAAAAAATCCCTAAATACTCTCAAACGCAGCAACAGGACAAGAACAGAGACAAAACCACTGATGGAGAATATACAGAGAGTGACCATTACCCTGGGACACAAGGGGCATCTCGGGGCCAATCCACCGCAGCAGGGAGAGACACAGGACTGTGCAATTCATAGAATCACAGGATGGTTTAGGTTGGAAGGGACCTTAAAGACCACCTAGTTCCAATCCCCCTACCGTGGGCAAGGACACCTCCTACTACACCAGGTTGCTCAAAGCCCTGTCCAGCCTGGCCTTGAACAGCTCCAGGGATGGGGCAGCCACAGCTTCTCTGGGCAACCTGGGCCAGTGTCTCACCACCCTCAGAGTGAAAAATTTCTTCCTAATATCTATTCTAAATCCCCTCTCTTCCAGTTTGAAGCCATTACCCCTCCTCCTATCCATTCATCCCCATTGCAGCCTTCCATGCTGACAGGGACCTGGGACCCCAAAGAAATGGCTTTCTGCAAGACCCAACAGGCAGCTGTGCACAGTAAACTGCATGTTTTCAAGCTAACAACAGACTAAGTTAAATACTGGGTGCAAAGCCCCACAAACTGCACCTCGCCTGGGTTTGGAGGGGCATCTCCTGGGACAGCCCGGAGGCAGCTCTGTGTCGCTAGGGAAGAGCTGGAGAGACAAGTGTGTTTTCATGATTGCACACAGCATCTTCAGTTGCTCACATTAACTAATAAAAAACCACTATGTGTTTCTACAGATTGAAGCAAGGCTTTTTGAGGAACCACAAAACCCTTCTTTTCCACAGGCTTAATGTTTCTAAACTATTTCTGTGAAACTCTGCAATAAAGTCTCTCTCTAAATTACACTCATTAGTTAAATTGGGTTTCATTACCATCCTTTCTCTCAGTGCCCTTTACACTAGCTGGATGCTGCATTTCAGGAATCCATTACGTACTAACAACAAAAATATTTCCTCTTTAAAAAAAAAAAACATAATAAAACCCCTCCAGTTTTGGTGATAAACAAGTTCCTATTTCTTTAAAGGTCCAAGACGTTATCAGCAAAGGGGAGACAGATGAAACAGCTACTTTTAGACACCAGAGTGCTCTCTAGAATGCCCTGTTCTTCCAATTTTATTTTTTTTCAAGCATAATTAACAGAAGCAATAAGTTGTTATCCACATAGACAGCTTTTTGACTAATTCAGACCCTCTTTTATGCACTAGGCAGTCTCTAGGAAACTTGGGCAACACGACCCAGCACCGCAAGGGGAAGGTGTGTTGGCACACAGGATTACAGCTCATCACCTCCTGGAATGGCTCTCAGGTGGCCTTTGCCACCATCAAAAAAGAGAAGAAAAATAAGACGTTGATGATAGACATCTGTAGTACCATGCCTTGGGGCTTACTTCCCTTAATTTCATGTTAGAAGTTAAACAAGAATCTTGCAAAACCTGGATATTTCCAAAACCTGATATTTAGGTAACCAAACTGCCCTCTCATCTTTGCTGCAATCCCCATACTCAGGGATTTCATTCTATTTTAATCTGAAGGTCTTTTAAGCGTATTTAGGTGTTTCAGGTTGTACTAAGTGAAGAACAGAAGAAAATGAGAAGGCTCCTGTCTTTTGGGTTTATATGTTGGGTAATTCCAGTAAAGCAAAAACCAGAGCAGGCTATAAGCTTCCTGTACCTGCGTTACCAAAAAGCTCCAAATTGAAGGGGTGGGAGGGAAGAGCAAAGAGCATTTTTAGCATAAGTTAGTTGGGCTGAGAATTCACAGCCGTTAGAGCATTGCCAACAAACTCAGTCATGCCTTGGTACTTGGTGAAACAGAAAGGAAACTATTACAGCTATTTGCATCCCTTCCATAACAGGGGAAAAAAACCCTTATATTGCTAAGTGGCAGGCTGAGTCAAATGCTTCCTCTTTAATGAAAACTTTATTAGATCCCAGCATGCTCACAATTTTGGAAATTGCTTTTAGTGAGTTTGATGAGTTTTGGAGCTAGGATTTAATGTCATTGTCTTTTAAATCGAATCTTACTCGAATTACATTTCATTTGATTGCGCTGTGGTACTTACTTGCATATGAGTAGTTTACCATTTTGCTACTTATTCACCCCTTTGCAAGACACCCACCTCGCCCAGCATTACCCCCAAACACAGCACAGTGGGCATTCAAAAACCACAGTGGGTCCTGCAAAGCCTACAAAGCTGCAGTGTTTGGCATTTTTTGGTGGTTTTTTCCCCCTCCAGACATATATGCCAGCTAGGCTCTGCAGCTGCTGCTAAAGAGAATTGCCTTCCCCCCCACACACATTTTACCTCTATTTCCCAGCGGCTCCCAGCACCACGTGAGATGAGGAAAAGCCCTGTCCTGCCTCAACTTACCTCCCACAGGGTTTCCCCCATCTCCTCCCCAACGAAGGAGTCCTCCACTGCCTGCATCGCACAGGCTCTGCCCTTGGTTTTGCTCCCCCTGTCCTGCTTTAACTCTTTCACACACCTGCCATCAATGCAAAATTAAGCAACTGCCCATCGCTGCCACCTTTCTATGACCAGTTTTTCTGCAAAGAAACATAAAATCATAGAATGATTTGGGTTGGAGGGGACCTTAAAGATCATCTAGTTCCAACCCCCCTGCCATGGGCAGGGACACCTCCCACTAGACCAGGTTGCTTAAAGCCCCATCCAACCCACCCTTGAACACCTCCAGGGATGGGGCAGCCACAGCTTCTCAGGGCAACCTGGGCCAGTGTCTCACCACCCTCACAGGAAAGAACTTCTTCCTAATATCTAATCTAAATCTCCCCTCTTCCAGTTTAAAACCATTCGCCCTCGTCCTATGGCTCCACTCCCTGATGCAGAGTCCCTCCCCAGCTTTCCTGGAACCCCTTTAGGGACTGGAAGGGGCTCCAAGGTCTCCCCGGAGCCTTCTCTTCTCCAGGCTGAACACCCCCAACTCTCTCAGCCTGTCCTCACAGCAGAGGGGCTCCAGCCCTCCCACCACGTCCGTGGCCTCCGCTGGCCCTGCTCCAACAGGTCCATGTCCTTCTGCTGTTGGTGTCCCCAGCGCTGGAGGCAGCACTGCAGGGGGGTCTCCCCAGAGCGGAGCAGAGGGGCAGAATCCCCTCCCTGGCCCTGCTGGCCACGCTGCTGGGGATGCAGCCCAGGATGCGGGGGGCTTTCTGGGCTGCCAGCGCACATTGCCGGCTCATGTTGGGCTTCTCATCCACCAACACCCCCAAGTCCCTCTCCTCAGGGCTGCTCTCCATCCATTCTCTGTCCAGCCTGGATTTGTGCTATAGCTAGCAACAAGCAAAATGTGAAGAAATTGGTAGGTTATGTGTGTTTCCTCAGTCCTTGCAATGTTGTTCAGATACAGAATGAGGCTGTAACCCCTGTGAAACGCAGCGTGGTGGGCACAGAGAAGGGGAGCGAAGCACCTGCTGCTCTTGCACAGCTCACACAAAATCTACATTAATCACTCTTTACCTCCCTGATCTTTATCTCCGGGTATAATGTAAAATGTCAGCAACTAATTTAGTCTTTACCATGTTTAATTCACTCAATTAGCTCCGTAAAAACTTTTCAACTCAGTTAGCAAAATCAAAACAAAGCCAAAAAATGTCACAGAGGGGTGCAGGGAGCCATGCTTTGCAGACCTTTGCAGTCTTCCCATCCTCCACACGCCAAAGGCAGCAAGGCAGTAGTTTATTAAAAGACCTTGGAGAAACCAATATCCAACCTGGGAATCCAGATTTCCAAAAAGCTCTTAGCCCAAATTTCCCAGTGTGGCCCAAGAACAGGTGCCCATTTTTTACAGTCTACATAGCCAAGTGTGTTGGTGACACCACTAATTTTGGACATGAGCAGAAGTTAGCTGTTGTGGCTGCTCTCATGAATCAGGGAACTATCAAAGGTGGCATGGGCCGACGGCCAAGAGACCTTACTGTTGTGTTTGAAGAATACCCTTGAAGCTGGTGGGTTCTCCTGTTGCATCTCACCATGGAACGTTCACCTCTGCTGCACTAAAATGAGTCTGCAACTTGAAACTGAGGAAGCATCTGGCCTTTGGGATATTTGAGTAACAGAATTAGGAAAAAAAGCTCTTTTTCTGAGTTTCTGAGGAAATGCACAGAATTACTTCACTCATTCTTTTCTCCTCTTTGATCTTGATTGGTAGGTCTCTAACAAAACTAGTTGTTAACAAAATGAATTTAAGATAATGCAGTTTTACCTGGTTTAGCTGAGCCCTGGGCATGAGAAGCATTGCTAGGTACAGTCATCAGCTAGGTACTGTCATTTTTTCTCCCCTACATACTCTGTCTAAACATATTGTTTCAAAATGTTAAATAGATTTTTCCCCTCTCTACGTATAACATCTGATGAGCAGGAAAGAAGTAAACCAGGAGTGCTTCTTGTGGAGAAAAAAATCACGCAGGCATTCAAATGTGAGTGCGGGTGTGGGAAGGCAGCATCAGGTTTAAAACCCCTCGTGTAGCAGGACCGGCACGACTCTCCTGGTCTTGCTGATTCGCAGTGGGCTGTCTGGAGCTGAAACATCTCACATGGTTTCCACCAGGCTGTGAAGGCCACTCCAGTCAGGCTTCAGCTGGGTTCAGGTGTTGGCTTTGTCCAAGCCAAGCTGTTGCCCTGTCACTGTCACTCTATGACAGACATAAGTGACGTAGCTGGATGACACTTCACTGGGAGAATGGGAAAGGAGAAGGCAGCACGTGTGTCTCGAAGACATCTTGATGGGATCACTTTCTCTTCCCATGAAATACAATTTCTCTTCAGCAGCATCCACCAGCAGCTGATGTTTCCATCTCCAGCAACGATGGGGTTTGAATCCTGTGCAGCAGAACCGCTCCTCGTTCTGTTTAGGGTTGTAAGGTCAATCTTCACCCATCTAGTGCCACGAAAGAGGGACAGTGAGGGCACAGCATCCTGGCTGAGAGCCCCAACCCAAAGCTGTATCTAACCTGGGCTCTCAGTTTTTAATTGCACAGAGAAACAAAACAGCCAGTGGCTCCCAGTGGCACAGACTGGGCGGCCAAAGAGTCTTCTAGACAAACAACTTCCAGCTCCTGGCTGTAAACCAGGGCATGGCATTCCCTCCCTTCCCAGAAACAACACTTGAGGTGGCCTTGTTCGTGCTCCAGTGTTCTCTTCTTCTTCAATTTCCTGTAATTATGCTCAGCCACAATATTACAGGGTTTATAACATTTTCTGTTCAGGCACAGTGAAGATTGTAAACATGTGTCTCTCCCACTGTTAATGCTGAAGGTTCAGCAGCAGCAGTAGCATGGCAATATCTGGGACACATTAATGAAGCCAGCTAGTAAAAATGGGGTACAGATGTCTCATGGCACGGGTCACCTAATCAGATTTTTCCAGCATGAGGTTAGGTGTGATGCGTGGCACAGAGCTGTGTCCACCTGGCTGAATTTCTTTCCATGAAGCAACAGCCATGGTGGGAGGGCAAGGTATCCATCTGCCCAGGTATTTTTTTAAGTTCATTTAAATTCTTTTCCCCTTCTCCACCCAAGTTATCTTGATAAACCTGAGGATTGTGCAACAGGCAGGAATAGTTACAAATTGTCCTTAAAATTTGGGTTTAATATGCATGGTGTCATCGTAAACAAAACCATGTAGCTGCTATTGCTAAATAGGTTGGAACCTCTACACCGCTGATTAGCCAGGCTGGTGGTACACCTCGAGGGCTGCTCTCAGTTCTTGCTGCTGGTCTGAATCCGCAAGCAGAAGAACTGAGGCCACATAAATTTTCTGATTGGCTGGAAAAATTTGGATACAGCCTCTGTTGAGGTGTATAAATAGAAAGCAAAGACCTTTCACTTTGAAAACAGAGCTCTCAAGGCACATGAAAATGCACAGTCACAGCAGTCGTCCTCGCGATTGCCATCTCCAGTGGTGAGCTAGCTGAATTTTAGTAAACATTGCTCATTGTAAAATGCCTTCTTTTTCTCCCTCCCCCCTTTTTTTTTGTTTTGTTTGTTTGTTTGTTTGTTTGATGAAGTGTGTCTGTAAGGATTTAGGAACTGATTTGTTCTCTGCCATTTTTTGCTTTTGAAAATAACCCCTCTCCCATTGCATAGAAACCTCCATGGAAAAAGCCTTTTTAGATACGGTAAAGAGTTGTGGCAAAATTTTGTTGGAGTAATAATGTTGGTTGAATAAGAAAGAATCAGCTGAAGCGTATCAATTACTAACAGCATGCATGTTTTCCTAAAAGCCTTTTACTTAAAGATCAGCCGGCTGAGCATTGAGTGTTCCCAGAGATGTGTTTCATGTCATCACCTTTGATTTCACAAAGAATACACAATTCATTAAAATAAATGAAGACTACCTAGAACAAAGGGGTGTTTTGCTTGAGGAAGGCGTTAGAGATTTCCTGCACCCTTTTAGCACCAGACCTTTGGTGCCAGCACATCACTTCCCCTGTTCGCATATACTCCCAGAGCCCAGCGGGGATGGTGCCTGCCAGGCTGTTCACACGCGAATAAACCTCAACTTGTTGCTTCTTGCTAGACCAGCCCCATTCTTGCTAAAGCATCCCATGGGAAACCCTAGTCATTCTGGTGCAGGGAGCAAGGCCGTTAGAGGCTTGTAGAAGATACCGAGTCAGCGGTTGCCTTTCCTTCCTTCTGCCCTGGAAATGTCTTTCCTCTCTCAAGACATCACCGGGGCCGTAGGCTCAGCATGGGTTTGACTGTGGGTGACGCTAGCTGGAGCCTGGAATAAAAAATATGAAGATGTTACCCTACTGGCCGCTGCTTTGAAATAGTGTCCTGGTTTGAGTGACACAGGATTAATTTGTCTTCTAATGCTTGGGAAAACTGTACTTTTAGAAGACTCTCGTGTCTGAATTTGTGAAAATATTTACTTTATAGCCAGCTATGGTGTGGGGGTTTCAAGGTCTCAGTGTTTTCAAGCTCACCAGGTGCAGTGATGAGGAGGAGCGAGACCTGGACACTTGACTCAAGCTGGCCAACAGGATTATTTCATATCATGAACGGTACATCCAATATAAATTAGAAAGTTTGCTGAGGAGTTGGGGCTCTCCCTTGATGGCGGCGATCCAGAGAACTTCTTGCCCCGGTGCCAGACCCCTGAGCCATTCCCTTCCTCCTGAAGCCGTAGCGCTCGCAGTGTCCCAGATTTGTTGTCCCCTGCTGGGAGTGCACAGCTTACTACAGATAGAATGGGCTGAGGATAATCCTTGTATATTTTGTATTGGTATCGGATCAATATTGGTTTTTTTAGTGTTATGAATGTTAATTATCTAGTCTTATTCTATTAAATCTGTTTATATTTCAACTCCAGGGTTTCCCTGTTTTTTCCTGATTCCCCTTCCTGGGTGGGGAGGGGTCATCGGGTGATAGAATAATTGTCTAAACGACAATAAATTATTGTGGGTTTCTCAAACCATAACAAATACTAATACAGAAAGGCTGGGAGACAGAAAATGCCATTAATAAAAGGTAGATGACAGCTTTTATTTTTGACTGGATCCCACATTAGGGAATAGGGATGGACTTGCTGGGTTTCTCTCAGCCCTGTTTTTTACAGTTGCAGTTCAGTATCCCAAGATCCTGGGTGGCTCAGGTCACCTTCCAGGCAGAGACATCCCGTAGGTCCAGCCCCACGCCTGCCGTGTGAACGCAGCACATCTGTCCTGGGGCAATGGGAAAGGAGTGGGTCACTCCATGATGTCCCCTCCAGATCTATTTGTTCTGCATTTTTGCTTCGAAGTCGCTGCTTTGAGTACCCTCAAACGTCACCAGACAAAGCATAAAACAAAAAAAATGCTGTTTCACTGTATCCGTAAAATTAACTTGCATTAAAAGATGAACAACTTTCTAGTGCTCTGAAGCCTGATCCATGGTTACAGCAAAGTCCAAAGGGACCTTGCTATCAATTAAACAACACGAGCTGGGAAATCCCTGTTCTAGCTTGTGGTTTTCATCTTCTGTTCTTCTCCTTCCTTCTTTTCTAGCTGCTGCAGCACAATGGGCAAAAATCTGCTCAAGTCAACCTGCAAACAAAAATCAGAGGCTGCGACTCCCAGGGCTGCAGCAGATACAATGATCCCAGGTCCTGGGCTGGGTTGATGAGAGATGGCTGCCCTTGAAACTTTCTTAAGATAGAAATAAGCATGAAAAAATGGGCAGGAGGAGGGTTTCAAGCTGGCAAGGTGCTCTGCCGTGGGCTAACCTGCCTTGCTCTTCTTCTTCAGAGGAGGGAAGAAGCATGGGGGAGTGCACGTGGTGTGCGAGGACGGCTCAGTGGTGTATGCATCCTTCACGGGGAAGGTCAACAGCCAAGCCAAGCAATGCCATCGACAATGGAGTCCAGCTTCAAGGATCAGGCACCAGAGCTGAAAGACGTGCATCTTGCAAAGCCTGATTGCAAAATACTCTGATTCATTTATAGAGGTTTAAACTGAGCTAAAAATCATGAACCAACCCAAACTGCAGTGTGCTTCCACATGAATCCAAGTGCAAACCGTAACTTTGAAATCCAAGTTCTGTTAATGGAGGAAAATTGATTGAAAGGATTACAGCATTTCATAGAATCATAGAATGTTTCAGGTTGGAGGGGACCTTAAAGATCATCTAGTTCCAACCCCTCTTGAATGCCTCCAGGGATGGAGCAGCCACAGCTTCTCTGGGCAACCTGGGCCAGTGTCTCACCACCCTCAGAGTGAAAAATTTCTTCCTGATATCTAATCTAAATCTCCCCTCTTCCAGTTTGAAGCCATTACTCCTCGTCCTATCACTACATGCCCTTGTAAAATGTCCCTCTCCAGCTTTCTTGTAGGTCCCTTTCAGATACTGGAAGGGGCTCCAAGGTCTCCCCGGAGCCTTCTCTTCTCCAGGCTGAACAACCCCAACTCTCTCAGCCTGTCCTCACAGCAGAGGGGCTCGGACCCTCTGATTTCATCTCTGTTAAAAAAGTCAAAGGATGAAGCTGGTCCCTTTGCACATTTTGGCTAACTAAAGAAGCAGCCTCTGACTTGCTCGTGTGGTTTTACTCACCTTAACCCCCTTCCTCACCCTCCTCCATGTTAATTTCTTTCTTTTCCTATTCTCTCTTCTTGATGCTATAGGAGCATCACAGCATTTTCTGTGACTTTTTCTGCTGCTGAATCTCTTACCATTTCATTGACATTTGCATTTGGCTACTGAACATTCTGACTTTGCCAGGCTTTTAAACCATTTCACAGGAGCAACAGTTGCCCCCTCTTCTCTCTCCCCTCTTAACAGGATTCTGCGTTAAGATGTTTTACATCAAACCCGTCAGGTACAGTGGCCCCGTCAAGAAGGGAGAGAAAATTGGCGTCCTGCTGCCCATGCAAAGGGTCCACCGAGGAATTACATCCCATGTCCATATCCAGAACTGTGACTTAACAGATCCTACTCCCAACCTGTAAATGGGAGGCTGCGCAGAAGGGGCAAAACCTTCAGCCCCCAACTTACGTATTCATTAAATTGCTTGTGTAATCATTAAATTGCTTGGTAGTCACTCTGGCAAAATGGAAGCCACTGAGCCTCAAACAGTTGTCCCACCTAAAAAGTATCCATGAGCGCAATGCTGGTGGTTAGCTGAACATCAAGAGACGCAGAGTGAGGTGTAACACATGCTTTAAAGTTGTTACCGTGTCTTGCACATCACGGCACTCGTCGATGAAGGCTGAAGCAGCAGGCAACGGACAAGTGGCTGGGAGGTGGTGGATCTTGGATGCTCAGCAGCACCACAGAGAGCCGCGCTGCAGCTCACTCGTCTTGGACTCCTCCACTCTCTTTGCAGCCAAACATGAAGCTTTCTTCAATAAGCCAGAAACTTCACTTGTGCTTGCATATGGAAAATCACATTATTAAAGGGCTGCTTTACTACAAATCGCTTGGAATTTCTTTGGTGCTGTCACAGAGTTTGGGCTGGGTTCTGCTTTTTTAATGCAGCTGGGGAGAAAAAACCTGTCTAAAGCTGAAACCCAAATCTTTCCCGGGGCCCATAACCCAAAATATAAAACAACATTAATGAAGTAACTCATTCCTTTTCCCCAGACTCCTGCTTCAGGAATGCCTTGGCACACCCAGGTTTCTTTTTGTCCAAGTGAGGCATTTCTTTCCATTAGTAAATCAGCTGAAGACTTTTCCCAGGACAACAAGCTCTTGTTAACAGGACAGGGCTTTTCAGGCCGAGGCTACCAACGTGCCACTGGGAGTCTCGGCAAGCGCCACAGGCTCACCTATTTACAAATGCAACCGCAGCCTCAGGGAAGCCGCTTCAGTGGGAGCTGCGTATGTTCCGACAGCAGATTTGTTTCTTCCAAGGAACTACAGAAAGATACTTGCTACGCCTGTGAGCAGTGCTTAACCTGCTGAGTCCCATTCACCTTCCCCAGGAACCGCTTTAATTTTGCCACGAGTGAAAAATCAGCATGTCTGTATAAATATACAGCCCAAACCTGCAGGGGCAGATCACAAGCAGGTGGTGAAGGTGAGTCAACACAACTGAGTTTGCTGTGAAAAAGACCTTTTCCTCGTACTGAGAGCAGAAACATTTCAGCAAAAGCGCCCGGCATTCTCCAATTTTCACCAATTTTTAAAATTTTTGTCATGAAGTTGGCTGCCTGCAGGCAAGACAGATTCCCACCTAAGTTTCACTTGGTTAAAACCCCAGGTTTTAACCCAGGTATCAACTTCTCACATTTGCAAAGGGAAGGTCCCAATCGAGCCCCCACTTCTCCATGGAAATCCTAAGGGAAGACTGAGCTGACCTTGCTGACCGAGCAGGGCTCTGAGCCTCCAGCCAGCACACCGGCTTTGCTCCTCTGCACGTAACATTTTCACCGGTACGTTAATGACAACAGCTCAGCATTTTCCTGGTCTGTCCCCACAGACTGTTTTCACAAAGCTTTTCAGCAAGCTATTATTTAATCCGAGTTTTTCCAGCAGCTCAGGGAGGCACAGTGCTTTGCTGCAGGGATGCGGGATGCTCCTGCAGGTGCCTGAGAGAGGTAGAGGGCAAATACTAAAAATTCCCAGTTTAGCTGGGGCTGTAACCCAGCAGCAGAGAACAAAAAGTAAATACCACTTCTATTTCAGGTTACAGAGCAGTTGGAGCAAACAGTGTAAGTAAATCCAGCTTTATCTTTTCAGTCTAGTAAAAAAATAACCAGCTGTAGAGGAAGGGAAAGGACAATTTGTAGCTGACTCTGGGAAGGAAATAAAGGGCCGGTAAAATACACAATTCTAGAAATATTCAAGGTGAGGGGAAGGGCTGCTGGGGCAAGTAATGGGGGCAACTAGGCTTTTCAGGAAAGAGTTAGCAAACTCGGGCCATGCAGAATTGCTTTGTTTCTGCACCAGTTCTGCAGGGATCCTTTTCCTTGCCAACCCTTTTATTTTATATGTTTGTACCACAAGGTCCCAGACTAACTGCCTAAGGCTGCAACCCAAATCTACACTATACCCGTCTATTTCCCCGAGCGTTAAAGGACTTTTGGAGGATTCAGCCAGAGCTTTGTCCTCCTCATGAGACAGGACATAGGTAGCAAAAAGATTTTATTTTGTGTTCCTCAATCCTCCCCATTAAAACCTGCCTAACTCGGGCTTAGCAAGTATGTTAATAAAGTCCAAATAAATTAGAGATGGAGTCTTCAGCCCAAATTGTGCACCAGCGCAACTTCAGCTCAAGCTCGTACTTGGCAAAGAGGAAAGGCAATGTACTCAGATCTCTTCCAGCCTGCTAGCTGCTCAAAACAACAAGCCCAACCATGCCTGTTGGCTGATCAGCTAGCACAACCTGCTGATTTCCCAGCGATACTACAGTATAAGCCGTGTACACTGAGCTTCATCAATCGTGGTGGCAAAACTCCCCTTATCTCAGCCTTGCCAACGATCAGAAGCCTGAATAAATAACAAGTGCAATTTGTTTTACATTGTGCCTGCTTGATTTTTCACCATGAAAGCCTGTGCTGCTAATTGCACAAGTAAATTCTTCTGCAGTTCATTTTTAAAATCATTATTTGATTTTTTTAATGATTAGCACAAAGTATGTTATTTATTTTCCAGACAAACAGCTTTCAAGCTTCTTTAATAACATATTGTACGCGGATCAGCCAGGAGGCGTGTGCTCAGCACGCCAGGCTAGCCAAGAAGGACAAAGCCAATTGTTCTGTAAAATATAGATAGGAAGATTTACCTTTGGAATTGCCTGCAAACAAGCCTGGCAAACCTATAGTTACAATACTGTAACATTACCAAGAAATAAGAAGTGCAGCTCTCATTTATCCCATTCACTGGGGCCGCAGCCCCACAGAGGTTGCAAAGAGGAAGGACTTTATGGACCAAATCATCAGTTTTTGAACGTTGGTTGAATCCCACCGAGCTGAAACGTGTGTAAGGGAAAGGACGGAGAAACCAGCCCTGGCTTGTGGGCAACCAAAGGAGGATGGCAGCACAGCTGGAAGGAAGGGGGTTGGATTTGCTCTGGCTCAGGGTTTGGCCCTGGCTTTTGCTGATGTTTCTGCTCAAAGGGTCCACCACCATCGCCCAAGTGTGTCTCACAGTTTTCTGCCTTTTTTCCTCCAAAAACCTTATTCCATCATTCTACAATCCGATTTTTCTTATTAAGAGATAATGTTAAGATAATTGGTATGTTAAGAGGGACTGGTCTAACCTTTGCAAGGTTTATGGACACAGGCGTGGCAGGTACCATCTATCCAAAAGCCCTGGTAACTGGCAGTGGATCCTCCTGAAACGTGACATAATTTACACAGCAGAGTCACAGTATCTTTGGAAGGGTCGAACAGCAAAGTCAGGATTTCTCCTGGACAGCATCAGGCTTAACTCGTTCCCTGCCTGTTGATATCAGCCCAAACACTCACCTTTGCCTGCTGCACTCTTGCTTGGTCCACAAGAAAATCTCAAAGGGACTTAGACAGCCAGGGAAGTTACTACTGACATGAAAGGGGCAAAATGGGGAACTCACACCATTCAAGCAAGGGAAAGAAGTCAGCATTTCCCAAATCAGCTCTCGGTGTGCTCCTCCCAGCACTGCACGCTGGCTCCTCTCCATCTCCTCGACCCGCTCCTCGCTGCATGGAAGGAAATGGTGCAACTGCAGCTCCCAGGGGCTGTGCAACGCCGGCCAGTTGTTCCATATCCTTCTGTTAGTGTGTGCTAAGCAGCCAATTTGGGTCTTTCACAACTGCACCTACCAACTGTTATACTAATATCTCCATTGCCCAACACAGGAATCCCACCAGCTTCGGTTCAGAGCTTCCTCAAGCCCAAGGTGAGAGGTCTGCACCTTCCAGCTCACCCAGGAGAGATGGAGAACACACTGGGAAATCTCAACGGCAATATCATACACTTGAAAACTGTTTTTATGAAGACTACTTTACTAGAAGTGCATTAGATGTAGCAAATGACATTTTGACGTATTTTAGAAAGAACAGAGCAAGGTACGATGCTGTTAAGATCTCTTACGGAGAAAATAAAAAACAGGTACACAGCTACGAGCAATTTGGAGTCAGCTCTGTAACACAAATGAGGTGGAAAAAAAAAAGCACAAAGAATAGGTAGCTTCGAGCCATTTTACGAAATACCAGACTGCAAAACAGGTCTCAGAGAAAAGCTTCTTTGCTGTCTGTGCACCTATTACACAGTTGTACCTACCTCCTCATGCCTACCAGTTTGGCTGGCTTTACACCCAGCCTTTCCTTTGCAAGACTTTGTAGGGTGGTCTGAGGTGCTGCGATTCCTTCCTTGGTAAAATTAGGAGCACGTGAGTTCACAAAAGTCTATAAAAATCGTTAGCTTTTCAAGACAGGCCTGCCCCAGATAAAATTTATACAATGAGATATTTAAAACTTTACTAGTACAAACTGGCAGTCAGGAATAAATGAGAAATAAAATCTGGTTGAGAAAGATCATTATTGCAGAAACCCCACTGGAGACCCCTCCAATAGGAATGGCCAGGCACCACCCAAATAAAATCCGTGTTTTTAAATGGCTTTGTTTCCAGTAGGGAGTACTGTGTTCAGTTTTGTGTGCCACAGTATAGGAGGGACATTGAGGTGCTAGAGTGTGTCCAGAGAAGGGCAACAAAGCTGGTGAGGGGTCTGGAGAACATGTCTTACGAGGAACAGCTGAAGGAATTAGGATTGTTTAGTCTGGACGAGAGAAGGCTGAGGGGAGACCTTATTGCTCTCTACAACTACCTGAAAGGAGGTTGTAGTGAGATGGGAGCTGATCTCTTCTCCCAAGTAACTAGCCATAGGACAAGAGGAAACGGGTTCCAGTTGCGCCAGGGGAGGTTTAAGCTGGACATTAGGAAAAAATTTTTCACTGAAAGAGTCATCAAACATTGGAACAGGCTGCCCAGGGAGGTGGTTGAGTCACCATCCCTAGGTGTGTTTAAAAGTCATGTAGATGTGGTGCTTAGAGACATGGTTTAGTGGCAGGCCTGGTAGAGTAGGGTCAATGGTTGTATTGGATGATCTTAAAGGTCTTTTCCAACCTAAACGATTCTATAAAAAAAGCTTACAGCAGCTAGTATCAAGCTAGCAAACCTCGGAAGTACTTTACTACCTCTATGCTATGAAACCTTCATTGGAAGATGCCATCCATACCACCTCCCTTGCTGATGCTCTCTGCCAAGGAGAGCTGAGGGGGTTTGTGGAGAGCTTGTGCCAGATGAAGGTGAATAAGCCTGGAAAGCTGGAAAGAATATTACACCAGCTCTCCAAGCTTCTAGCTATGAAGGCTGTTTCTGGCAAGGGTTACACAAACCCACATACCCCATCTTTCAGTTCAGGGGTAAGCAGCATCCCCAAATCCTGAACATCCACTGGGAGCTCTTACCAGCACCTCGTATCATTTGTAAGCCTAGATGCCGTTATATTGAGCAAATTACAAGCAAAAGCCCCATCAAAACTAGACTGAGGGGACATAACATTTATATAAATAGTTGCTTGGTGGCTGTAAGTGTGAAAATCAGCAGTTCTTTCTGGCAGGATGGGAGAGAAAGCAGCAGGGGTAAAAATCAGCAAAGCCACTTGTAATAATCCCAGGGAGGGCTAAAAGATTGTTTGGGGTTAAATATTGGCTATAAAAAAAAAAAAAAAAGCTTGGAACCACAAGCAAAAAATTTGTCTCCAGCTGCTTGTTCCGTGGAGGTTTTCAGAAAACACAATGTAGAGATGCTCTGCAAACTAGAAGCAGGGCAGAGAGACATCTGTTTCTCCTCTGAATAAAACGTGCAGGACTTCCAGAGGTTTCTGTAACTTGGAATATCAGATAGTTTATGTGAAAGCACCGTAACTCATTTAAATTTCATATATAACTACGACACATCCCGTAATGAAAATCTCTGCACTGCTTACAGAAAAGCATTAAAACTCAAACTGAAGGATTAGAAGAGACACTAAGGAGCCTGCTTTAATAGTACAACAGCTGAAATCAAGCAGATACTAAATGAATCATTTTAAAACCTAGAATTTTTTAAGTCCATGTCAGTTATGCCATGCAACTTGGACTTGCAACTGTTTATTTCAGAACTTGAAGACATTTTAATAAGAATTGAGTTGTCAAAAACTAGGGTTTCATTAAAAGACTTCATGGATTTAAGTCCAGGCTAGGTGGTAATTTCAGCTGAACAGGGAAGGAAAAAAAAAAGCAAAGCCAAAGCACCTGTATTTCTCAGCCCAAGTGAATATTCATGCTACACCAAACATTAAACCTTCAAGTGTTCTCTGTCACTGTGTTAGAAAGCTCTAGTGGGCACATACACGTGGGGAAGAGGTACTGGAATAAGCAGCAAAGGACAAACTGGTTACATCCGCTGTGGAGTTTTGCCCATCTTTTCCCTCCAACTCAATCCTCTGGACTTGGTTCCTACCGGTTTTGGCCTAAATGTGCCCTTTCTTTCTAGATGGGGAAGAAAAGGTGTTAAGAAACGGTTCAACCAGAGCTTCCTGAAATGTGGGATTGTTCATTTCCATCTGTTACTGTGTGCTAAGAGACTAATTATTTTATCCATCTTTCCCAACCAGCTCAAACAACTGTTAGAGTGTGTAGACATCCTCAGTGCCTAATATGGCAAGACCATCTGCCCAGAGCTGTAATACTTTGCTTAAGACTGATTGGCCAAGACAACAGACTTGGGCTTTCAAAAACACATAAATACCCCAGGCAGCTACTGCTCAATGTCTTTGACTCGATCAAAGAACACCGGTGAAACAGCCTCAAGATGCCAGCTCTCAGTCTGGTCGCTCTGGTCAGCCTGGTGTCCACTGGTGAGTTGAGATTGCTATATCGCAGTTGGTCTTGACTGGTTTTAGGCAGACACAAACAAATTATTGACATTCACTGCAATATAAATAATGCTAATCTTTTTCAATCTAGTTTTATGAAGAATTATGCTAACGTGCACAATTATTAATATTATAAAGTACAGAATTAGGTGTGCATTTAGAGTCATATATTGAAGTGTTTAGAGGTTTCATTAAGAAAGTGAAAGTATTTTGACTTATTTCACAAACTGATATTAAAAATATTTATCTATAGCTTTGCTTTGGTTTTAATGTATATACCTTAAAATAAGACCTCAAGAAAAAGGGATCAAATCTATACGGGAGGTTGTACAATGTTCTTTTACCTACAGTTTCTGGAATTATAAACTTCCATGAGCTCATGCCTTCTACTTTAAACACCCTATTTTGCACCTTAACACTTTCTGTTGTACTGTACTAAGAACATGGTTGAATTTTCCCCGTTTTCCTCTTCTTGCATGTGAAGTTTTTGCCAAGCAGCTGGACATGCACCCGCCCCAACAACAACACAGACACTGGGCACAGATCTGCAGTGGGAACCCCACCAACAAAATCCGGGGCTGCGATAGATACGGCTGTGGCCATTTCGGCGCTGACAGGTAATGCAGCGGGAGTCCAGAGTGGTGGTGTTTGCCGTTGCTTTCCTAAATTAAATGCTCACAAGGGAGAAAGTCGAGTTTAACCAGAGCTGACATTTAGAATGAGAGAAGACTGTTGTCTGCAGGACCTCTTACTCATTTTTGGGACCTTACTTGGCAATCTCACAGAGGACAGTAACACCACTGCGAGTGACTGATGCATGGGGGAAGAAGCGAGACCATTACACGCATTAGCAGCCAGAGTAAAGGAAATGGAGAGCTTTTCAAGGATTTGTGTAATTTATTCTCGTTGCTGATAGACCAGATATTTAACTAACATTCAGGAACAGCTTACAGGAAGCTAAGTAGATTAATCTACACAAGCTGAAGGTCTGCCAGCATCATTGTCTTTAAGTAGGCACCTGAGAGCAGAACAGGTTACATTTCCCTGAAAAAAATGCTTTTATACACAGAATAACTCCTGCCTTCCCTGTGTTTTCCTGTCATCTCCTCTCCCCAGGCACTGTAAGAAGTGTCCATCCTCATCATGCAACTTCCAAATTTCTAAATGAGAAAATGCCAAACATAAGATTCTATTTTACACCAGCACAGATGTATTTTGGGGTAGAACAGAGGTACTTTTCTATCACAGCTTGAAATATCCCATGAACTTGGGAAAATAAAAATACGCTTAAAATTTGAAATCTCATCCCCCCCCCCTTGAAGGTCAGAGTAATATGAACATTCTGCAATGATAGAAGATGGATCAAAGCCACTATCTCTTTCCAATTTCTTTGCAGATGCAAAAATTTTGTTAGACAAGCTTCAGCTATCGTACTGTGTTGATTGATTGAGCTATACATAATGTTAAGTTTGACGGACTTCTCTAATTACATATGTATGTTTTCAGGCACGGTAATAAAGGAAAACATGTGGGTGTGGATGTTATCTGTGCTGACGGAGCAACAGTGTACGCTCCTTTTAGCGGCCAGCTCTCCGGACCCATTCGATTCTTTCATAATGGAAATGCCATCGATGATGGAGTCCAAATCAGGGGATCAGGCAAGTAATTAATAGCAGATACATTGGGAGGCATGCACAAGTAATCATTTTATTTACTGGACTAAGCTTTCTGTGGCTCTTCAACTCAAGCAGTGTTGATTAATCTTACACCCTCTCTACCAGAAGCACATTGAAGCACAACTAGATTGCTGCTAAGAAATACCAGAAATCAGCACCAGCAGGATGTAGTCCTTTTCCTATGCTTTTCTTGGAGAGGAGGGAAGAACGGAGTTGAAAAAGAGGTAGCAGGAAAACAATCACCTCAACTCAAAAAAAAAAAAAAGGAAACAATAAAAATAAAGTACCAGAAATACGCCTGCAGTTTTGCTGAGAGGATGTTTTCCTGACCCTATTTTCCAACCTCCTCTTTTTCATAACAATCCAAGTAATTTTAATTTCAGGACTGTTGGTACCTTAACTACATTTCTGCTTCATCGTTACAGTCTCCAGTAAGAGGCTAGCATGGAAGGTTTCTTGCTCACCCCAAGAACAGATGCAGCTGGTTTTTCCTGACCTCGCTTCCTCTCCCCTCTCTTCCAGGTTACTGTGTAAAGCTCGTGTGTATTCACCCCATCCGGTACCACGGCCAAATCTATCAAGGGCAACAACTCGGGAGAATGCTGCCAATGCAAAGAGTGTTTCCTGGCATTATCTCTCACATTCATGTTGAGAACTGCGACCACTCCGATCCTACTCATCTCCTTACGCCTGGTAAAAAAAAAAAAAAAAAAAGCAACCACCAAACAGAATAAGTAGTATAATGAATGGAAATTAAGGTATTAATTAATTTCAAACAAGCACAACAATATCGGATAGCAATAGTCCCCTCTGTCTTAGGTTCTTCCCAACAGCAACATCCAAAAGAAAGAAAATATGCATTATAAATACAGCATAACAGGACTGTAGACAGTGATCCAGGAAGAACATATCAGCCTATCAAGTTGTATTTCTTGCCCACCCATGACACAGCAGTATCAAGTCTCAGCAATAAACTGAGTCATACATCTCTGCTGTTTATACGGTTTTAACTACTAGCCATGTTTTCGGTACTGCATCTTAGCAGACTTTAGGATGATTCTTTGCAAATACAAACACTACACTGGTAGTGATGGAGAAGAGGACTTGAGGAGTCCAGTCCCAGCAGCCTGGGTATAGAATAAGAAACAAAACTGAATCTTTTCCCATTCTTCAGATTACACTCCAGGAACCATGATATTCTCTTTGAATTTTTCTCTTTAAAGCATGTTCCTTACATGAGATAACCCTAATCTAGAAACATTACAACCCAGTTTTAGGTGTACATTCTATTTGCATTTCCTAAAGGATGACAGGTTTTGCAGAGGAAACATCCAGCTACATGCGTGGGATGTAATTCCAGCATATTCCTACCTAACTAAAACTAAAACGTAGTAGTTACAAACATGCAACACTTAAAACAGAAGCTAAAAGTTAACTTTGATGTGCTGTGTTTCTGTATTTCAAAGTTGTTCCACCATTCCCACAACAAGACACACGCTGGGCAACAGTGTGCTCCGGGAATCCTACAAACGAGATAAGGGGCTGCGATAGGTACGGCTGCGGATACTACGGAGCTCCAAGGTACTATATAGTTGGAACCTGTGGGTTTTTATTGTTCCTCCACCAAAATAGAGTTTAAGCTATTTAAGAATTACAGCTTTGAAGTTTCAGGTTGGATACGAGGAAACATTTTCACTACAGGGGTAATGTAGCACCAGAACAGGCTGCCCACATTGTTCATAAAACCTCTGTGCTTGGAGGGTTTTTATGACTCAGGCTAAGCCATGCCTGACGTGAACTGGTGTTGGGAACAGTCTTGACTCAAGTGGAAGGTTGGACTTGATGTCCTCCACAGGTACCCGCCAACCAACATTTCTGTGACCCTACGGTTCTATTTAAAGGCTTGGAAGAAAGGCATTTTTTCTCTCCAGTTTGCAAAACTGCAGCTCTAACAGATCATCAACCCTACTTGGCATTACATCACCTACACCAAAAAACTTTTCATAGATTCTTCAGCCACTCAATTATGTCAACACTGTCTCAGTACAAACAACCCATTTCCAGATCTTGCAGCACACTAACTGATCTATCCCTATATAATGTTAGGCCTGACAAGAGACTTCTCTAATTGCGTGTTTGGTTTTAGACGCAACGGTAAAGGAAAGCACACGGGTGTGGATGTCATCTGCTCTGATGGAGCAACCGTGTACGCTCCCTTTTCTGGCGAGCTCTCTGGACCCATTAAATTCTTCCACAATGGAAATGCCATTGATGATGGAGTCCAAATCAGAGGATCAGGTAAATAGCTATTTTTCATTTAATATTTCTTTGTCTTTAGATCATACAGGATGTATTACCTTGCAGCTAGCCAAGTAGTCTAGCAAGGTATATGTTTTGAAACACTGCATCATCTATCCACTTATATGCAGAAGTTTTTGCTCCTGTGTTACAATGCAAATAACTGAGGTCTGTACAATGTCTTTGAGCAGTTCTCTTTACTAAAGCAGGAATTCCCACCTTCTCCCTGCCTCCTATCTTCCCTCTTCTATCAAGTCAACAACTCCAACCATTACGTTTTTTGGGTTTTTTTATGACCACAGTGTCTTTGCTATTTTGGTATTTCCACTGTTGCACCCTCAGTGGAAAGGACAAGACAGGAAATGTTAATATTTCTGAAATAGAGTTAGTACAGATGAACAAACACTTCATCAGTCACCTGATGTTTTCCCTCCTCTTGTTTTCACCAGGCTTCTGTGTAAAACTACTCTGCATCCATCCCATCAGATACAATGGTAGAATTTCCAAGGGACAAATCCTTGGGAAAATGTTGCCAATGCAAAGAGTATTTCCTGGGATCACATCTCATATTCACGTTGAGAACTGCGATCATTCAGATCCTACTACCAATCTCGAAAGGGGGAAAGGGCGAAGAGAGTGAAATGGAAATGCAGTAAATTCCAAATAAATTCATCTCAGCATCCAAAAGTTGTTTTTTTCTTACTATGTGGACAGCCCATCTCAGTGAAACAAGGAAAAAAAATTATTTTGCAGAATTAAAAAAAGTTATACAATATGCACAACAACAGTTTATATTATTACTGAGTCAATATTACTTTCGGCCTTACATAATATTGCAAGGTGTTAACATTAACATACACTCCAGATACTGCTTAGGTACTGTTTTTTAAGTACCTGTAATTGTTGAGAACATTGTATCTTAGGCTAACTGATGAACTTTACTAAAAAATTTAAAGTAATCTTGTTTGCCAAGGTGAAGGCACCTGAACTGAGGAAAAGTAGAAGGAAATTTATTGAAATGCTTCCCAAGGCATAAAAGATGCTGTTTGGAGTTGTCATGCCAGAGCCACCAGTGTCTCTATTGGGTGGCAAAAGGGACTCCACACACGGAAGAGAGTCGAGTTTTTGTTGGAATTTGCATTTACAAGAGAATCAGGAAACTAGCAAGGACTCATTATAAGCTTTCTCAAGGAGTCTGAAAAGCCAGCAAGCATGAAAACCAGCTCACCCCCTCATGTGGCAGAGAAGGTGCACTACTGTTGGCTTCTCTGGAACTTGGGACTTTTTAGTGACCCTACAAATCCTCTCAGCATATCAGGTGTAAATTCCATGCTTCATTTTGAGGGGTTTAGTTACTCTAACAAACGATATCATTGCATTATACGCTTTAGACACAGGGTTGCAGAAAGCCTTTGCAGGGCAGTGAAACTAGGAAAAGCCAATAGAAGAGACAAAACTTGCCGTACCTAGGACAAGGCAGAGCTCTGAAGTCCAGGCTACTCAAGGGATACTAGGAGGTAAAGGCAGCTATCCACAGGTTCTTGCCAAGTGCAATACCTCCACGGCGGTCATTTAGGATGACCTACCAATGAAGGAAAAGAAGAACTAATGCTACTTTACCAGGGCAGTGTTTTGACACCCCTCCCTAAAGCACCACACATATACCATAGCACCAACACATGACAGTAAACAAATCAAACACTAAAACTATAAAATTCAGTATTATTCCAGAAGTTACCCTTCAACTAAAATTAGCTTCCCACACTACTAGTAAAGAAACAGCATTTCACATTGAGACTAATGTATCAATTTTGTTGGCATTTACTTATAAACTCAAGTATCAACGGGTCTTGTTAAGATCAGTTAGCAGAGTGAACACACAAAAAAAAATCACACCAAAATTCACAACATTGATAAATGCAGGCCCATTTTGCTAGAAGCTTGGAGCTGGAGCAAGCTAACATTCATAGCTTCACAGAAAAGCTGCTTTAGTAACAGGGAGAAAGGGACAATATTCAAAGCATTTTAGTTTCCTCATGAACCGTATTTCTGTATATAGCCACGAGTGTTTGATAGTTCATTAATGCTGTTATGTCAGCTAGAGAGACAAGGAGGGCTCTAGGACTTACCAACCATCTACAACACTTGTTCATGTTCCATTTTATAATTTCAGCATGTCAAAAATCCCTTAGTTTAAGACATGAACATGAAATGACAATGACTAATTCACTATAATCCAGCAGTTAAACATTTCTACTGCCTCTCCCCAGGTTTGTCAAGTAGATGGTTTCTAACATGACAGAACCCTGCCTAACAGGAAGACGTGGTGCAACAGATGGATAAACGTCTAATATCAGTGCACGTATTAGATCACTTTATTATGTTTACATTTAAAGCAAACCACACGTATTAAACCAAATACTGTTTAGAAATATTTCAGTCTTTTGTTCAAAAGACAATTATAATCCCCTTGATTATGGAAGCAAGTGCTTGGGTAACAGGTGCTAGTAACCAGTCAGATGCTTCTTAACTGTGCAACAGGCAATAATGCATTACTGATTAAGACAGGCATTATGTGTTATCTTAAACCCTTTAGCTTGTAACTGGGAACAAGTCTGTCCAAGACAATGGTGGTTTAACCCTTCAGATGTTATTTTTGCAGTAGAGAAGTCTAAGTGTGGAAGAAACTGATATTTTATCTGATGTGAGAAATACTACCAGCAAATCAAATGTAGACTTCTCATTATAAATAGGAAGATAGAACAACTACAGCATGAAAGTAATTACGGCAAAATTTATATACGATGCATTTCAGTTTAAAGTGTGCAAAACATCAACACAAAAATATTCTAATTCACATCAACTCACCATTCTTTTCCCTTTTAAAGAAAACAAAGAAATAAAATAAAATCTTCCTCAAAAACCAATTAATAGCAACAAGTACTAAACGGTCCTGAATTAAAAATTTCAGAATCATCTCCAGCAATCCTTACTCTAGAAATCAGGGCTTACACCACTGCTTTATGAGATATAGGCAAGATTACTACAAGCCATTTTGGCCTCCAACTGGCTCTTTTTTTTTTTTTCTTCTTTTAAGTGCTCTAAACCCTTGATTCCAAATAGCAAGTGATCAGACACAACTGTATTCCATTTGATCCTTTCTTCTCATTAACCACATTTATTAGATGCTTCTTATGTCTTAACAATGAAAGCATGGAACAGCATTCAGACATCAATCTCTGTAATCAAAGACCTGAACTCTCTCAAAACCAGAAGCTATTCCTTATACTCTGGCAGTTTCCAAAGTGCTTTGTCATTCACTCAAGCAATCAATCTAGATTCAAACTTTTAAATTAATTAGTTTTAATAAGGTCTTTTCCCCATCCATTTAATGCATAAAACAGAAAAACAACATACTGTACAATGCAGTCTATACAGTTCAGCTAATATGACAAAATTATTTAAAGTGCAATTTAAAACTGGAAAGCTTTTTTGTAAGCATAAGCTTAGTTACCAGAACATTTTAAAATACTGTCATGAGTTTAACCTATATTATATTTGAGTAACCTTGGCTAGTGTAAATATAAATGCAAAAGCTTGTACATTAATATAACACGAGCATTCTGAAAAATAGCTGGATAAAACGCTATGACAAATAACATGGTATTCCTGAACTCCAAGTTGTATTCAGCTTCCCATAAAGTTAGATTTGCTAAAGGAAAAAAGTTTCTTTAGTCCTCTACTGACTAGATTGGAAAGACTAAACAAACAAAGACATGAAAAAAAAATTCTTTCATGTGAACAGAACATTTAAATTGGGCTTCTCTGAGCTTCAAGTTCACTGAAGTTTGAAGCACCTGTAAACCACAGACATACTTTCAGAAGTGTTAAGTACACTTAATCTATTTTCAATTTCAATTACCATTAACATTCTAGAATGTTTTGCTGTTACGCTACTAGAGGTTGCCAAGGTACAAAAACTCAAATCTGGAAATAAGTTTTCATATTTCATTTCTAAGTTCTTTAGTTGCATAGAAAGCAATGCCCTGATTCTACGAGTTTACCCACAAATGTAAAGAATTTACCATGTTGGCATCATATCAGGAAACCACATTCTTCCAAGGTGTTTGGAGACTTCCAAATGAAGTCGATCTAAGCTATAATCATTATCTGGAATCAGTACCTCCTCCATTATAGAAAGCTGGGTAAGCCTGCCCCCACACATCTTTACAAATTCAATAAAACCTCTGCAAGTTACTTCGCATTCACCAAGTCCCATTGCTGTTAAGTTCTTACAGCGCTCAGCAATGCGAATAAGTTCATCGTCCAAAGGCTGAAGTCCATTAGCACACACAACCAACTCAATTAACCTTGGGCAATTCATGCCAATACGACCCAACATTGCTTTGCTTACTGCACGACCAAAGTAAAGGTGTGTAACAGGGGTTTCCTCTCTGAAGAAAGCATCAAATTCTTCTTCATATAAGAAGAAATACATCACAATGTTGACTTTGGGGGAGTGTTTAACGAGAGCATCCCAGCTTTGCTTTTTAATAGTGTGAAATTCAACTTGTCCGGGATTTTCACTCACAACGTCTATGCGAAGGTGTTCAAGATCAACATGTTTTTCACTTGAAAGAGCCAGCAGCAGTTCATCACTTAGTATGTAGTAATTCAAAGCCAGCTCCTTAAGTCCATGACACTGGTCAGCAACACAAAGAATTCCTGAGGAACCAAAAAAAAAATTCCTCCGTAAAATGAAAAGTGAATATAAGCATAGTTGCTTTCTGTAAAGCTCAAGCAAGTACTAATTCTACTGGCTTGAGTATTCATGCCTATATCCAAAACCCATGAAATAATGATAAAGTTCTAGATAGCCACATCCTTTTATGGAGTTTTGGCCATAAACACTTACCAGTAAAAGAAGCAAGTCTAACTAGTTGCATCCATCTTGGATCTGCATATCTTTCTTCCTCTCTGCCCTTCCCCATGCAGAATTTCCTCAACTTTGAAGAGGCAACTGAAATTAGGTAAGATCCAGCTGAAGTTGCCACTGTTCCCTTCTCTAATACTGCTTCCTTCTGCATTCATCTAGGCATTCTATATAAATGACAACCAGTAGCCTAATTTAAGAGCTATGCTAAAACAGATCCTTCCCTGAATTAAGATATAAACGTTGTAACTGCTCTTCATCTGTTGGAATACAAAGTACACAGATTAAATCACCTTTTGTAGACTCTGGATAAGAATATAGGAAAGAGACCAGACCAGGATTCCACTTTCCCTAGCACCAGGAGAAAGGTAAGTGAGAAGGGACTCAAAAGCTCCCTGAACTTTCTGGCAAGCCTGTATTTTGAAGGGAGTGAGCCCTTCACCAACCACTGCTAAAATAAGCAAGTTTGTACTACCAGATCCGGACACACGAGGGCACTACAGAAACCGAAAGACTCAGTCTTCCACTACTAGCATTTGAAATTTGTATATACTTCATGTTTGGGTTTTTTAATATAACTTTGAAGCATTAAAGCTTTTGCTAAGTACATTAAATTCACAGCACCTTGTGAAACAGTTATTCACAACCGCTTTCATCTCCTTTATCCCACCAAGAAGTAGTTGATTCACAGGTCGGGGATTTCGCACATGTGTTCCCACAGAACACCAGTTAGTTAAGTTTACAGAGTTGCCCATGTTGAGCAGCACACATTTGGTTACTCTTACACAGAGCTGTCAATGAACATCAAGCATGTTAAAGGCTTGCACTAATTTTGGAGGCTTTTCCTCCTCAAGGCGTACCAGAGGTACTGAAGTAACTGAGAAGAATGTAAAAAAAACCCCAAACCTAAACCCCAGGATTCTAGTAGATGCAGTCAGGCGAGGAGCACCTCCACCTTCATTAATCCAACTCATTCAGTAACACAAAGACATTATTCTTCTTCCCCTTCCAACTGTCCAAAGCCAAGACTAGGTCAATAAGAGGCCTTGGCTAAGAAACTCAGAAGAGCACTAGAAGTTTTATGAATAACTTGTTTCAAACTAAGTCTTGACTATTGTTTTATGATACTTTACTACTACATTTTTTCATATATATTCACTACTCACCAGCAGGTGATACATGAGGACAGCTGCTCATTTTTAGCAGTTTTAGAGTATCACTATTGTTAGCAACAAGAACCTTCAAGGAAGGATCATCAAGTGGCGTGTCATCTATCCTGATTGATGACAATGACTTGGAGTTTACAAAAACTACTGTCAGTGCTGAAGCAAAATGAGCCTGTTCAGAGAAATTGCAGGAGGGAAAAAAAAAATCTTATTAAAAGATAGGCAGAACTTCAGCATCTAAACTTCAGGTTTTGCATGTATACAAAGTACAAAAATAATCACTTCTTAGGATCCCCTTTCTTGTGTAATAAAGAAAGGCTTATTTGAACACGAACATATGAAATCTTTGTTTAAAAATACGCTGCTGCATGTAACAAATACTAACTTTACACTCAGTTAACTCATCCCTCTGATTTATCTTTTCACAGTAATAAAATAGGGATAAATGGACATAGCGATAAGCTAGAAGTAGCTAGAATTTATCTGTAGAAAAAAGGAAATGGCATTTATTTTCCAGAAATTAACTCTGCTGTGACCTATAGAGTCAAAGAAAAAAAATCTCCCAAATATTTTAACAGTATGTTGCAGCACATGGTCATTGTATCTTCTAATCTAGAAGTGAGGAAACTCAAGCCTTCTAAATGATTCCCCACCTCTACACCACAAAGTATCAACACTACCAAATTAACAAATGGAATCAATGTTTAACTATTTTCCTAATACTTATGGAAGCCACGAATTAAAGAAGATATGCCAATAAATACAGACTGTTTCATAAAGATTACCACCAACTGAATAACAACACAATAAGAAAGCTAAAGTGGTTTAGGAGTGAATTAACTCACTCTAGTCACAGTTTGTAGAACATTACCTTAGAGACATTCATGAAGCTTGGTTTTGCTGTAGAAATCAAACCCAGGGTCTTGATAGAACAGTTCACCAACTGAGAAAGGATGTCACAGGCTGCTTCTGCTGACTCAGTACTACTATCAACCTATAAAAGCAATTTTAAAATCATGAAATCATCCTTTTTTTAGAAAACAGCATTGTGGATATCCCAGATTGCAAAGTCCACATCCACTTCTCTGTACTGCACCAGGCTGCGTTTATCGCAAGGATAAAACGCAACATTAGTTAGAAATTTCAAGACAAGAAAGAGTTCAGGTAAGTTACTATTAGAAAATTTTCCTGAGTATGACTGCTGGATAGTTCCAGTATGAACAGAGAGCTTAAATTTAAGCCTTCTCTTTAAATAACCTCATGCCTTCCTAAACAACTGTAATGAGTACTGGTCTTATGATAGACAGTAGTATGTATGCACCTTTTTTAAAATGCCAATTCTAAACTCTTAGAGCAAGGACAACGCCTTTGCATCTTGAACAATGAACTGGTTCTCAATTCACCTAAGCCTCAAGACTAACTTTGGACAAATCACTATTTCATCTCATCTTCCTCCTCAGTAGTAGCTGAGATGATAAAAGAGTAGCTAAAAAAGCACAAAAGTTGCATTAAGACATTATAATGCCAATTCATTATAATCAGTTACATGAACTGCAGAAGTTACAGGTATTTAATAACTTCTTATCCATGAACTGCTGTGCAACCAAATCACATCATCTCCAAATGTAAAACTGCTACCAGTGCTGAGAAAAAGCAGCTTTTTTTCACCCTAGCTTTAATATCAATCCTTTCTTCTGCTTTTCCTTCACAGCCTAGAACTACGACCTCCTTTAAGAAGTGTCTGCCAAAAGTGAACAAAGCACCTGTAATTCCAAATATGATCTCAGATAAACAGTGAACTGTACCAAGTATTCAAATGAAAGAAGTCCGAATTCATGCAATCTTGAGACTACAAACATAGCCCGCATTTAAATCAAGTTTACTGTTATTTAATTATGTCCATATGTGTCAATCACCTGAATATACAGGCACAGAATCTTTCTCCCTTACTCACATTTTTTTCAAAGCAGGGTTCTAAAATTTCAAGATGTTCTTCACTGTATAGCTGTATTTTGCAAGTAAATTATACATACAACACAAACCTATTTCCTCAAATGCTTACACGTATAAGAAATATTTATCTGCACAATAATCTGCCAAGTACTCAGATTGCCACTAACACTGACTCACAGAAACTACGTATTCTGTATATTCTGAAAACATATCTTCAGCACTTTATTGCACGACATCAGCTCCTTCTTTACTTTGCGGAGATTAGAGTGTACAAAATGGAGGGAGACCATGTGAGTGTATGGAAATAAAGTGTTGCAGTAGCTGCATTTTTAGACCTAAGATTTCCCAGGTACAACACTTAAGCCGTCCAACTGAGAAGCTGCATACATTACGCACAGTAACACGACAAAACAAGCCTCCATTCATCCAAGACTTACCTTGAAGCTGACGTACTGCAGATGATCAGCATGCCTCTTGATAATCTGCTGAATGAGATCAGGATGTGTAGACTTTAAGTAAGAAGTAGCTGGCTGGCTAAGCTCAAACTCAAATCTCCTCCAGAGATCCGGGATGTGAAAAATTTCATTCCACCTTCGACAAACAGAAGATGCCCTGGCTCGATCTACTAAAGGTAGAAACTGAAAAATGCGCAGAATAACATGGTGTGGAAGGCTTCCCCAGTTCACCGAGGCGTGCAAGTCAGATTCACCAAACACTGAGCCATATAAACAAGTTTTCTGTTTTTTGCTTTTCTGTGATGTTTGAGGAGCTTCATTTTCAACCACAACTTTCTGTCTAGCTCTCTTCATCATGAAAGTTGCAGGTATTGGAACGATCCAATGTATTCAAACCGCAGTTTCCTGAGAGGTCTCACACATGGTAGGTCTCTGAAAAAAGTTACGTCCATATGTCAATATACAGTGCACAGGCATTATCAAGGACCTTCTTTCTCGATAACTTTTATATTGTACAACTTTATTTGAATCTGGAGAATTTGGGTTTGTTAATTTACCAAGTGTAACTTCATGTGTTAGTACTTCATAGTGCATCAAGCACTTTGTAGAAAAAGAAGTATTTAACAGCAATTTAGTTTAGCAGTAGCAAATTATGTATGTTTACATATAAACTCAGCAGACAAACTACAGAATCTACTCATGATTTCTAGAAGAATTTTTATCAACTACAGAACCCAATTCATAAACTCCCTTTTTAAGAAATGATGAACTTGGAACAGACGTGTTCAGAAGAGTCAGATTCAAAAGCTTTGCCTCCCTCCCCCCACTACTTTGCTTTGTCAGGTTTTTGAGTTTGTTTTCTTTTTTAAATCATGCCAGGCAGAAGAAAAATGTTTGTACAACTAACAACAAAAAACTTCAGAGGCCAATTATCACATCAGGGCCAAGTAAGTGTTGGAAAGCTCTGCTTTGACATGCTGAAGCAGTGCAGTCTACTCAAGTCCCTTCTAGCCTGAATTCTGTTATTCAGTCAATTCTCAACAACTGTCTTAACCATTTCAAGTGCCACTTCATTCTACAGAGGGATGAGGCCCCTTCTCAAATGTCCTACCAATTAGATGTTCAGCCAGACCTTATCTCTTCCCAGTCTGAAGCTAACATTTACAAAGCAATCATGCATTCTACAAGAATGAACAGAACATGTTATCTATTATTACTGAACAATCTTCCATGTCAACCCTCACAGCATGCTTTTTCTGGACTGAAAATTTTTCATAGTATCTTCAGGGGGCCAGGCGGGGAAAAGAGACACCAAAATCCAGAAAGAGCTACAGACTATCCTATCAAAAACTTATCTGGCATTTTCCCCAACTTACAAAATCCAATCTGAATGGCTGATGACATGTCTGACACACAAGCGTAACTCCACTTTTATGAAAAGAAAACATGTGCATTCTTTGAGAAGCGGGAACAAGCAACCCGACCAATTAATCAAGAGCTGTTTATATGATCAGCTTCTCTACTGTTTGTCCTCCTGACAAACTGTCTCAACCACCAAGGAATTTATGTTAGCAGTCTTCGGAAATTTTCACTCAGTCTCTTTAAAGTTCCATTTATGATAGTGATAGATGATACATGTAGAAGGATAAGCTAGTAACACTCTTTAAATTATATTTAATAATGGAAGTTTTTCTTCCCTGAATAGATATACGTGCCTTGCATTAACAAGCAAAGGCAGCAAGCCGAAGAGAATGAAGAACAATATACTCCAAAACAAAGCAGTATTTCTAAACAATACATTAGTGCTACTAATGTCATGAAGATATAAGCCTAGCCTGAATAAACATTTTGCTACTAGTCCATTTTATCAAATTACCATCTACACAACCATGGTTTATGACTTTTGAGTGCTTTTAGTCACACAATGAATGGGCATTCCAAAGCATTATGTGTGGATGTAGTAATTAACTGTTACACAACTCTCTCTTCCAGTTTCTCACAGCCTTGCTAAATTTAGCTTGAGTCAAATACTTGCCTTTTTTTTTCTCCTGCGCCCTCCTTGGGAGGAATGACAAATTTAGCTCTTTCCTAAAACTATAGTCTAGAACAAAAAATGAAATAAAACAAATGCTGTTGTCTGAAAAGCTTCTCTATGCTTTTGCTATTCTCATGCAAATCTGCAACATCTTGGTAAAATCTAAGTTTCTGAAAAAAATGGAAATTTTCACTGTATTTGAAACTTAGTTGAGCTTCATGGGTGCCATTTTGGCTCCCACAAAGAAGTTTTGGGATCTGAGAACTACCAGAAGGGACACCATTCCCCTAAATCACAGGCTAGGCTATAGACCAGATGCAGCACATCCAGTCCAGACATATGAAGAGATGTGACAAGGTATCCATGGCGTACATAGTATCCACGCTCTCGCTGATGCAACACAGTGGTAACTTGCTCTTGTTGCCATATCCCTTTAAAACTGATAACTCTAGAATTTCAGTTTTTAGTATGCTATACTGCAGTACTCTAGCAGAATTATACTATATTTCTCACTGTGGGATACAAAGCCACAAAAAGGTTCCATTGGTTATATATCACAAATTTTTTACCAAACATGAAGCCCTAATATTTACTGTGAAAACATGAATACTTATTTCATTCTGAATACTTAAACTATGAACAGTATATATTTTAAAACACAACTGAAGTTAACTAAATTATAGTTCCATGTGATATAATCCAGGTAGCATTCAGCGAAAGGTTTACATGCACACATACCTCCAAGGAATGTGGAAGTTCCTGCCAAGTTACCAGCACCTTTCTGGTATCTGAAAATCCATCCCACTGTTGAGTCATCCTGTATGTGTGCATGGATTCCTTAACCAGAAGGCAGGGACGGGTCCCAGAAGATGAACTGACCTGTGAAGCCACCGACCAAAGAAAAACTGTTCTGCAATGTCTAGGAGACCCACTGGGGGGACTAAACTCAGTTTTGGAACAAAGACTGAAATGAATAGTACACGTTGCACTGCAGGGCCGACATGGAAGTAGAGCAACAGAATGTGGCAATTAGTTTTACCAAATGTTATCTGAAAACCATTGTTTAACTAATGGGAAAGTGTAATTGTTGGCACAAATCTAGTTTTTGCATGATCTACAATTCTAGTCACATCAGTACTCTTATGCAGCACAGATACACCTCTGGATTCTTGAATATTACCTAAAGAATTTACAAACCTGGATAAGAAATGTTAATTTTTTTCAGCTTACTGTACACCAAAAAGACATGAATCAAAATAGTTATACTTTATCTTTATATGACTTCTAATATTTTAAAATTTAAGGACTCTTGGCTTTCAAAGTTACTCACTTTTACTCCAAAAGTATGCTTACTGCATCAGAATAATCTTGACAGTAAACAAACTATTTTGGTTAATTTACTCTATCTGGAAGAAAAGATACCAATTATGTACGAATATGCTCCCATATAGTAATATGAAAAAGGTACCCTGTATCTTAGTATGAAAAAGTATAAGAAAGTATACCCAAAACTGCCAAATTCAGTTACCCATTGTATATTATTTGAAGGTGGCTTAATGGAAAGCTACAGAAACAGCAACACACATCTTACTAAATCATGACACATCTGAAATTAAAAAGTAGACTTAGAAACTGAAGATGTTTACGAACTACTGTGTTCCACCAGTAATAACATCTTTAGAAACCTTCTAACACTCAACTTTTTTTTTTTCCCTTTAAAAGATGTGAGACACAGAGCTTTAGCTTCTCCCTGGTCATATCACCACCTTTAGAAAAACTACCCAGTTAATATCAGCTTTATAGTTGTACAGTTTAACACAGATGTAGTACATGTGTCCAAACCATGATACCTGTGTTAATTACAAATGTGACAAGAGAAGCAGCTCCTATCTCCTAAGGAAAATCAAACTCAAGTAGTGAAATCTGTGCAAGTAATGCTGTTGCTCAGCTCACACATCAGAAAATTTAAGAGCTGCATAGTCACACTTGTTTGTAATTACAGAATTGATATACTTTAGTAACTGGCATCTGAAGAAGTTTGTAATTTATGGTGGCCTTGTACTGCACAGTCTACAATTATTACATGTTCTCCTGTGAAGCAGATCGCCCATTTGCTAACTCTGCATGACACATAAAATTCATGTCCAAAAGTACTGTCAGTTTCTAACACATAAAAGGTAGGTTTATAATGTAAACAGAATACACAAATAACATTATAATTGAGAGCACAAAACACTGAGATGAAACTTAAAGATTCAACACATAATTGTATTAAGTGTAAGTTTATAAACTGCATGACATATTTTGAAGCAGCTTTCTTACCTAAAGAGTGCTTCCAAGTTACAACAGGCAATAAATGAATGAACTGAGGCAGCTGCAGCCATGGGGCACTCACAAGCATCTGTCTGCTTTCCCCTCCTGTCCAGATACAACGTCACAAAAACTTTCATTAGCTTTGAAAAAAACCCCAACAATCCTTGTATTATATCCCATGCAAAAATGATGGAGAAACACGCTGACATCAATTTATACATTTTCTTGCTTTGGTGAAGGAGCTTGACGGCATCATCTTAACACAAGGTAGCTTATCCCACATTGCCAATACTGTGTCATTGGTAGAAATGCGAGGTCAGCTTAAGTATAAAACTGATAGGAAATAAGTGTTGCAAGTACAATGTAACCGTAAGTTATTGAATATCTGCACTACCATTACCATGAGTAGTGAAGTTTGGTTAACAACACTGTCTAACTACTAATGTAATCTAAGAGTCATGGAAAACATGGTGTGTGCGGGGGGGAAGACCAAAATGTTTTTTCCTGCCTTCTCCCCTTCATTGGCAAGGCTGTCTGTTGGCCTAGGAAACTATGTGACAGATGATCAAAACACCGAGGCCACATGGCACAGCTTCCTACCACCAAATGTGCAGCAGCCGCAAGTCCCCATCCGGTACAGCCCTGGGTACAGTCACAGGGCAAGGAGCAAGACAGGAGCTGCAGTCCATCAACAACAAACCGCCCAGCCTGCAGCCTCCTCCCTCTTTATGAGCTTCCAGAAAGCAGATGACAGTCTGTACAACCTGGTGGGTGTATCACCAACTACCACATCAGGGGGGCTTAGATTAAAAGTCCCCGACCTCCCTCCATGCTATTTTCTTTTAATCCTACATTACTGGTAAGTTTGTTTCAGTGTCTTGCATCATAAGTAATTGTTCAAAGCTTTACCCCCAAGAATATCACTCAGTTTGCTATTATAAAACCACACCAAATAACTGAAGTCTTCCCCATGATAAACTTCACATGTCTATCATGGGGGCGGGGAGTATACCCTTCCATCTGTTCTAAACTCAGGATTTCAGTATTCTTCCCAACACTTCTCAGTGTGGCTGCAAGCAAAATAATTGTTAATAGTAAAGTAACATCTGAAAGTTAAGAAAAGGACAGTAATATCCTTTTATAGTAATAAATGTATCAAATATAGTTCTATTAATGTAGTCAATAAAGACTAGCTACAATGTTCAGCAGGCTTCTGAATTTCACAAAGGTTTGGGCTGGTTACCAGTAACAGCTGAATACTCCCCTCCTAACTACAGACTACCTCCTGATGAAGTGAGCTTCTCTTTCACAGACCTGTCCTAGAACCCCTCCAGGGCAGAAGGAAGTTTATACTTTTACATTGCAGATAAAAGTAGCAAAATTTTAGATACTATATTTTAAAAAAAAGTTACTGAAAGTTCTTGTTAACAAAAAAAAAAAATAATTAATCAAGTGTGCAGTCTAATGATGCTTCCTTTTAGTGTCCAAGGCCACAAGAACCATCCAAAGCAACTTCAAACATGTCAGCTCCTATAAGCAGAAATGTTTATAATAAAAAATAACTAGTTATCAGAGATGCAACCAAATACAAGCTTGTGATGTAAATAACAGTGGTTTGTTAGTCTAAGATAGAGCTATCCAAATTATTATCAAAGATAAACAGCAGCAACCCAGTCATTAAAATGAAACACTTCGATAACTGATGAGGTTGATCAAGTCTATTCATATGTTCATTAGTGTAGAGCAAAGTATCAAATATTTGTCTATTACACTATACAGCTGCTTTCCTCTATAAACTCTATGACCTCAATGTCCTGTATCAAGTATTTTGCACAGCTGCATGCTATTCTAACTCAAACAAACTCAAATCCACAAAACCCAATAGGGATCCAGAAAAATTGGCGTTAAATAACTGTTCCTGCAGATTATCCTGGTAAGAGAACTGTGAATTTCTGCCAAAATTAAGACATTGAAATCTCTCCTATGACACGGAGTCTTGACAGGGGATTCTGAGCAGTGGTCAGCAGTGGCTCAGTTAAGCTAGCAGCTGCACACTACTTCCCATGCTACAACGTCACCTGCAAAAAAGAGGTTTTATTATTATAACTCAACATATCACAGATTCAAGCCACAAAGACATAACTGCTTCCTCTGATTTGTAGATTCTCCTTTCAGTTCTCAACACCAGGACTCAGCAGGAATTGATAAAATAAAACACCATAAAACCAGATTTCTAATAGAGACAGTAAAAAAAAAACCCAAACCAAAACAAATCCAGCAGAAATCAAGTTCCTGAGAAATAAAAAGCCCACCTTTCAAATAACTAAGCTTGGAAATCTACTGGGATAAAGCAGGCATCATGATAATTAAGCTTTAACTTTCTAACACTTGGAAATTAATGTTTATGGATCTGCTTTTAACAGATGAAGTACCTGTCACATTAATCACAGTATCTTTAAAAAAAAAAACCAAACAAAATCACAGTTCAGTTATAGTATCAAGGTCACCCACCCACAACCTTAAGGAATTCAGAGTCCGTCTGGGGAACAAGCGCAGCAGATAGTGTACACAAGAAAGGCAGCACCGGAAAGCTGTTGCAACTGCCAATGCAGCCTCAAATGAAATCACCGAGTACATTTCAAAATATAGATCAAAAATGCATTTTAAGCTTAAGTCTCGGCAGATCTAGTCCTTCAGTGTGATGAGCTCCAAGATTAAGTTTTTTCTTCATTTAGGACACAGTGATCTTTTAATGGGTGGTATTTTTGCTGCTGAACATGATTTTGTATTTTTTTAAATCAATCCTCATTTTTCTCAAAACTGAGCCTCTCTCTCAAGGGATTTATCACATTTTTAATGTTTACAACAAAACCTCAGAGACCTAAAAATAACTGCATTCAGCTGAACATCTTAATGCTTGCACTAGTTTTAACTGAAGAAATACAAACGCATTGGCACTTCTAGTGTTAGCTAGGTGACAAAACCTAGCTATTCATGTTCTACTGATGCACTATTTTTAGAAGAAAGCCACCCCCACTTGAATAGCTTTTAGACCATGAACAACACCCAAGGCTTCCCTTGTTTTACTAAATGACACATCTGAAGAGTTCTCGAGGGCTCAACCCAAACATCACACAGCAGGAAAAAAACCCCAACATTGTTTCCACAGGTTTTCTAGAAACGTTTCGACCCGACTTTCGAGCCATTCAAGTTCTTTAGATTGGAAAAAAACAACTTTTCCAACCGACGGCCCGGAGCATCCCCAGCACCCCGCTCCCGAGGTCCTTGGTGGGACGCCCACCCCACCCGGTCCCTCTCCAGCCATTGTCCCGGCGTGGGGACAGCCGGGCGACTTTCGAGGGGGTACAACCCAACTGTAAAGCACATCAAACCCTTCCTGCGCTGAGAGCTGCTGAATTTCTGTTTCACCTCAGCAAAAGGAGGCTCGAAACGAACGCAGCCCAGGGCAGGGCATTACCTTTCCCGGCGGTGTCCCCTTCAGCTCTCCTTGAGGGGATGGAGCCCGACCGGTGACCCCCCCCTCAGGCGGAGGACAGGGGTTTACGAACGCCACACGTACGCAGGAGCCCTGCCGAGGTCAGGCCTCCTCACGGCTCAGGGAGAATTAAGGTCTCCGGGCGCTGTGTGCCTCTGCCCGCCCCCGCACCGCCCTCCCGGGGACCCCGCGGCCTCCCCCCGCCCGGCCGCCGCGCAAGGGCTGCTCCCCTCAGGCCGCCCCGCCGCTCACCACCGCCTCGGCGCGGCTCCCTCACAGTAGCAGGGCCGAGACCAGCCGCAGAGCAGGGGGAGGAGACGCCGCCAAAAGCCCCGAAGCCTCCCAGCCCGCCCAGCGCCCTGCCCACACCACCGCCCAGCGGAGGGGAGGAGCCAGCGGCAGCGCCCCGGCAGCGCCCCATCAGCGCAGGCGCCCTGAGAGGCCCTGGGGCGGCAGCGGCACGTGACGGCGGGCGCCATTTCGCGCCCAGGCGAGCCTCGTCCCGCGGGTAAATGGGGAGGGCGGGCGGTGGGTGGGGTTGCATCTGCGGCTCCGGAGTCGGCTGTCCCACCCAGCCAGGTAGTGAGGGATTCTGCCCCTGGTGGCCTGCCTTGTTCTTTGTCTCTCCAGAGCAGTAGGGGCTGCTGCTCCTGACCAGGCCTCCTGAAGCCCTCGCTGCAGGCTAGTTCTGCCACTTGTTTTCTGCCACGAAGTACCTGTAGCCCTCTTACCTTCCTTGAGGTGGGGCAGCCCTGGCTTTTGGAAACTGCCCTGTGAGCCTCTTCAGGAGGCTGTTTTCCTCTGGGCATGGCCCTGCCGCTGTCCCACTGGAGCTGGGCCTGTGGGAAGCAACATTGGCACCACAGTGAAGGAGCTCTGTCCTTTCGGACTGGAGGTTCAGAATCATAGAATCACCCAGGTCCGAAGAGGCCTTTAAGTTCATTGTGTCCAACTATAAACCTAACGCTGCTCCTGAATAGATGGAGGAGCAATGTCCTCTCTGTAGCTTTGTGTTTCTACCCCCCTCAAGGGAAGCCTTGGCCAGCCTTGGCAGGTGAGTCCCCAGCTGAATGCTTACACTTCAAAAGGAGGTGAAGGACAAGCAGCTTTTACTGATTTTTAGCTATCCATTGGCCAAAAAGAGCCCCTTTCTGAACAAGGCTTTGCCCACTTGCTATGCATATTCTCACTACCTGCCTCTTCAAAACACCCTGCCAGGGATGGAGGGCAGATTGCTGGGTTGTATGTCCAAACCAGAGATGGCAGAAGTACACCTCTGATTTACTAAAGCATAATTTTGAAAAAATTGCAGATTTTATCTCTGCAGATATGCTGCGTAACAGCTCGTAACTACAGTCATAAAGAAAGGCTGACTTGTGATATCTGAACAATTCAGTTTTTACTATCAACTGCTACAAAACACTTGAAACCACAGGTTTCCTGGCTCTTGTATATAGCAATAATTAACCAATAACAAGCCTTTATAGTGTCTTTTTATGAAAAGATAATACTAAACGTGAAGCATTTCAGTGGCTGATTATATCTGCCCTATATAAAAGCAAAGCTGGCAAGTTCATCAAAATTTGTGGGACATCAAAATACAGTTTCTTCACTCAGATCTGAAAAAACTAAAAAATGAGCATGTTGAAGGGCTAATGAAACAAACTGAAAGGAGTATTTATCATACAGTGACTGTGCCATCTTCAAAGTACACAATTTCTTCACAGAGAACAATGAAACACATGGCACATTTAAAAATGAATTTAGTTTAGAAAATCTACCAAAAATGCCCTTACCTATATGGTTCTTGACTGTTTTATTCAGATCCTAAAGGAATATTAAGGATATTAAGTTCCAGATTATTTTTTTTCAACTCTTTTTTTTACCTAGTATGTTTTTAAACTGATTTTTTGGTAGGTACTGCTACAAAAAGCACCTTTAACTTACGAGTTGCTATCTGTAGACGGTAATAGAGGATAGATTGTAAACAGAGATTAATGGAGATTTGCAGCTAGTATCTAAATCCACCAGTCATGGGTTTCTTTGGTGCATTGCCAATAAGCTTTGGGCTGCTGTACAGGAACAGGTTCAGATGTACTTTAGAAAGTCATATAGACTAATTTCTGAGGCTTTCTGTATAGAAGTTTCCTCTTTCGATCTAGTCTAGCACAGATGTACTGTGTCCCTAATTTAAAATGAAGTATAGAACAGAAGAATTCTATGCATTTTATAGCTATATTCATTATTGCTCTAAAATTCTGGCAGGTATATACAAACAACAGTAACAAAAAAAAGTCAGCTAAGGATTTGTCAGTACTGGAAGGAAATAAGTATAAACATGGGCATACACCAGGAGCTTCTGTCTCCTACTTATCTTCCAGATATCAGGTAGGTGCCTGGCACAGAGCTGCTGCTCATATCTCCAGATTCTTCATCTCATACACAAGATGCAAAGAGCTGGAAGCAAACTGCAGGGCTGAACATATGCCCTTCTTATCTAACCCATTACTACAGGCTGCCCACATCATCCAGCCACTCGAAGTCAAGCTTAGCCTTCCTCCTGTGGTTGTCTCTCCTGGAGAGAGATTTACAGGAAGAGATATTCTACTCACATCTCACGTTTATGGTGGTTACAGGAATATTTTGCATAATATTTCACACAGGTTTCATAATACATCCTTTCTGTACTTTGATCAACAGTGATATTCACATTTTTTATCGTTGGGCTTCGAAGTAGTAATCAAGAAAAACAATTTGAGTAAACCCATGAGTTGATTAGTATAAGAAAGCTTTCAGGAAATCAAAAGTTTCCGGAGACCAAAGAATGAACATGTATCAATTCAGAATCAGTATGCTCTGAACTTGAAAAATGTACAAGAACAGTGTGAAAAGTTAAAGACAAGCCTCCTGAGATTATTGGCTGTTTCTTAACTAGTTTTTAACAGAAGGACTCCAGGAGAGTAGATGGGGGGGCGGGGGGGAATTAAGAAAATAATGTCAAGGATGTTTATTGTCAGATCAAGTAGGAAAACATGCAGTATATTGTGCTGTACAACACTAGTTCATTCAGATAATTCTCACAAAAATAAATCACTACCAGCTTTTTTGACAAGCTAACTCCAGCATAACTGAATTTCGTAGCAGGACTTCTGCATTTTATTGCAAGCCCTGCTTCATTTTCACCATGACCATGATTTTGACAAATCCACATAACTAAAGGACAGTCGTGGTTGCACACTTACTATCTTGAACTCTTGGAAGATAACATGGTGCCGGGCTTTGGCCAAAGTTTCGCACAGGCACCATCATTGCCGTGCTGAATGATAACTGGGAGTCAGCCTAGCTTTTCTCTGAAAGCAGTTGCATTTGTATCAGTGTGCTAAGCCAAATAAGTACTATGTTGTAGCTCCTGCTTTTAAAAGCTAAATTTTAGAACCATGTATTTCACAAACAGTATTGAAAACACAGTGACATACTGTCATTCTTAATTTAAAATCCAAATACTTTGTGATCAAACACTGCAGCTCCAACAATTTAAACTTAATCTGAGCAGACTAGAGTAGCAAATGACGATCATGCCCAGAAAGTAGGTTAGTATGTCATGTTTGCTGGAGGCTTGTGAGCTGCTCTGCTAGACACCAGCTGCTGCACAGGCAGGCAACAAGAAACAACCTGTCTTAGGAACAGAAATCGCCCAAGTTCTTTTGTAAAAGTTTCTATAATCCACGCTGACTCTGAAATAAAATTAGTGAAAATAATAGCTTATTTACATGCCTGTTTAGAAATGCCTTCCTTTATAAGAGAGGGTTAAAACATGGGTTTATATGGAGAAATTTTTATGGGACATTAAGCTTTTAGAAATGCAGTAACAGTCTAATATTATCTCTCCAGAAATAAGCATGAATCACTAAAGGGAGTAACTGCAAGTATATTGTAATCCTATCCTTTTGTTTGATGGTGTGAGTATATAAGATAGTATATAACAATTGTTTTACATATGTGCTAGACATAAGTCTTTCAAACAACATTGATAATAGGTACAGTTAACAGTGCCCATTAAACTGCAAAACAAGTATAAGAAAGTTATTGATACAGATGATGTTTGTACTCTGTGGAAAGAGCCACCCCAAAGGCATATTAATAGCTTTTAACTTGTCTGAAAATTAATTATGGAGAGCAGAGATACTCTGTTCCTTTGGTATACTATAGGCATGTTATTAAAATCCCATTAGACCAACATGTTTTAATCTCGAAACTTAAAAAAAAAATAATATAAAAATTGCATCATCTCTAACTAGCAGAGAGTAAGTTTTACGGTCAGGGCATCACAAGGGCTGGCTGGGAGCCAGGGGGGTACTGCAGCCAGCTGGGCAGGGGCCTCCCCAACTAGCTCAGCAATGCAGGACCGAAGGTGGCAGCCAGGTTTAACCAAGAGTCCCCAGCACCGGGCAAGTCCCTGGTGATGAGGCAAGTCCAAGAACAAGCCAGGGCAGAGTGCCTGACGAGGCACAGGGGTGTCAGTGGCTGCAGCATCCTCCAGCAGTGCTCACGGGGGAATTTAAGGGCCAGAGCTGAGCTTAGACAGGCACCTGAGGCCCTGGGACGTGGGTGTGGGTGAGGCCCCAGGTGAGGCTGCATTAATATCGATTAGGGTATTAATGTATTAGCGCCTGAACACTTTCGATAGGTAACCCTCCCACTAATCCATAAAACACAGGTTTTGTGGATTCTCTGATTGAATATTATCTGAGCAGCATTAAAAATAAATTGCCAGCTAATTCAACTTCTGTTTACTGATGTTGATATATAGATTGTCATTTTGGGGAAAAGAAAAAAAAAAAAAGATTCTCTGATTCAAATTTTTATGTCAGTAGCTGTTTGGTAAATACCACAGTGTGGCTGACTTGAGTACTGAAATCCTCAGAAATGGCTGTGTCCACTTGCATTCTGTTAAATGTCTTTGAGCTGAGCACACAATACATTGTCTTGAAGATGTTGTCTGTAATAACTGGGCTTCTAATTAGACAATTCAGTAAGTACATGCCGTCCAGACTGAAGAAAACACCAGCCTTGGAGAACTAAGGCTGTCCAAAGCAGATGACTGAAGATTTGATTTGGTGGGAAAACCAGCCGATAATAGAAATAACTAAGAATAAGTTGGCAGCTGAAGTAGCAGCAAACATTTTGAGTTTTAATACTAAGAAAAGGTTTGTAATTTTATAGCTAGTAAATACTCAGGCTACCCACAGAGGCTGCAGAGTCTTCTTTGAAACATTTCAGAGCAGGCAAGCAAAATTTTCATCAAGGATGGTCTAGGTATATAAAACTCCACTTCAGAGCAGAGGAAGGGACTCAGTGACCACTTAAGTTCTGCTTCAGTCCTTTGTTTTGATCGTTCATGCTCTCTTTATGTCTGCATCTCATTTTCTGCTACTGGCAAGTGCCCATTTTTTTCACAGATTTGAGAAGATCTGTTCACCCAGTTGGCAGGAGGAGGAAGTGGGTTTGTTGGAGTTCCTCTGCCAGGGAGGAAAACTATAAAAATGATGAAGGTTATAAAAGGGGTTTTGACCAGTTTCCCCCACCTTCTTAGGGATTTTGTCTGTGGGACCTAGGATTCATGCATACATAAAATAATCTTTTAGCTTTAGCAACCTTATCTTACTTTTGGATTCATATTTGTGACAGCCTTTTCCAGAAACATGTTTCTGTTAATTCTTTTTCTGTACTATGCACAGATGGTGTAAACATTTTTTATAAGTGTTACATCGATGGCCAGTGAACAAAAAATGCAGAACTGGCACGTTCTCTGCAATTTGAATTGTTTCTTTGCTCTCTAAGCGTCTGGTTTTTTAAACACGTATTTACTTTCAAGTGTTGCTATAGCATCACTTGGTCACAAGAGGGAACTCGCGTATCAGTCTCTATGATTTATTTTTTATATTAAGACTCTGAGGACTCTGCAGACTAGTAAACACAGTGTTTAAGGATATGCATGTGTGTGAGACGTATAAGTATGCCTGTATAAATCTATTTTATAGATTTATATATATATTTATATATAATATTTATATATATTTATATACCAATGCCTTTTAGTTATCAAAGAAGGGAAACCATTCACAGAAATCAGGAGCAATAACCCTAGCAGGCATGACAGCAGAAAAGAGCCTTAGAATGGCCCAGAAATAACTTTATTATACTCATGGCTATATATCTTAGACTCATGGGTTCATGGGCTGTGTCTTATCTCTGTTCCCACACTGCAGTTCTGTAAATCTCAAAACTAATACGAAGTTACGCTACCAGGACATGGACAGAGCAGAACGTGGTCCCTCCTGCAGTGCCTGACCAGCAGGGATTACTCTCAGCAATAGTTTTGAGCAGCCCTTAGTTTTAACTTTCTGTTTTGAGCCCAGGATCGCCTTTCACCTTTGCCGAGAGTCCTTTGCCAGCCAAAACTTGACTGTACTTAGGGTCTGTCCCAGAATTCATGGTATTGAATGTACATGCATATTGTTTAAGTCTTAACTGTGTTCGTTAAAGGAGAAGACTCAAATACAAATTAATTTTTAACTTCTGGCAGATGCCAGTGGCAGCAGCATGGATTGTACCGAATCTACTCAAGGCTCATTTTTCTAAAATAAACAAACTTATAAATCCAGAGCTTTCTAACCTGAGAGTTCACCTTGTCCTCAGAACTTGATGTCACACATCTTCCTACACTGATGTTCCCCTTAGTGAAGCAATTGGCCAGCAATCCTGCTAATGTGTTTGCGAGTTTCTTCAAGAAAACACATTATAAAAGCCCCTAATAAACTGAGCACAGCATGGGAACTTTTCTTGGAAACGTTGCTGCTGTTTCTGTCCAGCTGCTGGAGAAGACAGCCTGTACACAGCATACAAGACAGTTCAGTAGCTGGATTTGGAGCTGAATTTGGTGATATTTGAGCTGTAGATTCTCAGGGTGGTTGGTTTCCCAGGAATCGGTAGCAACCTTCCTGTGTGGAAGTGAACTGCCTTGTCTCACCCCTGGGGTGTCTCTGGTCCCTCACACAGATTCATTAAGCACTGCTGTCTCGAGCACAAATTGTAGTGGCCCTTTAGCTTATCCCATGGCTGTGAAGCAGTGCAAACCAACTGTGCTATGCCAGCAGGAACTATGTAACAGGGTGATACTTGCAGAATGCAGTCCTGGTCAGTTTGTCTTTCAGGTGTATCATGTCCATTTTGAACATTTCCCGTTTTGTCCTCTGACCTTGTGAGTTCCTTAGTTCCCTTCAAGTTTTCTTTCTGTACAACTACTACGCTTCAAATACAGCATTGTGAAGAACGTCCCCACCGTGGCTGGTGGCACTGCTACAGATGCAGTGGATGTTGGGCCACACATCGGTGATATGTTGCAATGAATTTGGGACCCTTGAGAAAAGAGGTGTCCTGTGCCATAGGGTTGATTCCTAGAAGAACTCTTACATATTCTGTTTGGGATCTGGCAGTAGATGCTTAGAGACACATGCAAGTTTCAAGAAGCGCAGAGTGGATTCTGTTAAACTGCTTCTTGTTTATGCAATGAAAGACACTGTAGGTAGGAGAAGGCGGCTTTCCTAACCTGAACTTGCTTACTAAACCACAAATCACGTGAATATCTGTCAATTTTGATAGATGGTAGGGCTCCTGGTCTTAAAACTTCTAAGAGAAGGTTAAGCGTAACTAATCATTATCTCTAATCTGCACATCTGGTTTATTAAACAATCTAATTATTAATTTAACGGCACCACACCTGCATACCATTGTTCTGTTTGTTTAACTTGGTGGGATAAGGAAGTTTGCACAATCTAATTTTGAAGATCTTAAAAGTCTGGGATTAGTCCAAGAAAATTACAAATAATGTTAGACCTCAGACCAGGTGTATAGTCATGAACATGTCTTGTGCTGTTAGGACTTAATCACGTGGTACCGTAACCTGGATCTAAGCACAAACACACTATAGAAAGGTGACAACCCTCTCAAGGTTGTGTCTTCTAACTGCTGTAATAATTTTGTGTGCTGTTGCTGATTCTGGACTTGGTTTGTGTCTCGATAAACTTTTAGATGCCCTTTACTAGTGTATATGTGTCTTTTTGTAATAAATATAGCCAAATTACGGGACTGGATGGTCCTTCTTGGAAAAGAGTATGTGATAGGATGCTGTTGTTATTCTCTGAGTCTGGGCTGTAGCCACTCTCTTCCTTGTGGATTAATCTGCAATAACTGGTATTCCAGCTTGATCAGGAATTTTGGTAGGGTTAACTGCAAATATATAGTTACCAAAGTGTGAAGTAAAACCAAAGCATGGTGATAACTGAACTTCATTTCAAGAAGAGTGCCAACTGTGGAACCATATGGAATTGTTTGGTTGTTTCCAAGAAACTTGGAGATAAAATTGAATCGGAACAAAAAACATTTAGCCTTTGTAATTAATTCTCCTAAAGTTTTCTTAGGACACCTCATTCAAAAATAGGAGAGTTTCCTTAGTTTTCAGTTGCTGAAAATGAAAAAAATTCCATAAGTTTTCCAGTGGGAATATGAATGGATGGATACTCCTTGAAGATATTTCTATTTTGAGGACACAGCCATTTAGATCGTACATTTAGTATGGAAAAGATTCAGTTAGATTTTGTAGGAATTCATTTTAAATGCATCCATTATATTTTTCATGTCAGACAAGACTTGTAAGGAGTCATAGTTCTGCCAGGTTTCCTTTCATTATTGGTAAATCTGAAGAGGATGAAGCATGTTGCCACAAGTACTTACCTGGGTGTTGATTGAAAAGATACCTTTAATGAATGCACTTAGAACTGGCCTTTTTGAACAGAGAAACTGACAACTTGTCCAAGGAAAATTTCTTGATATGCCTAAATTTACTTAACTGAGGGCACCCAATGCAGGTACAGTCCTGTTCTTCTTTGCCCTCTCCCAGCTGTATGAAGACTCAGATGGAAAATGAAGGATTATTTTTAGGTTGGACAGTTTTCCATCCCACATAGCTCTATCATTCCTGTGTTGGAAACTGTTTAGCAGTTTGGAACTGTTTGTTCCAAAGCCCAGGTATTTTCTAGTCAGTGGATCACCTCCTGCGGACAGCAGGTGGCAAAGCTGTCAACACTGGTCAGGATCTTCTAACCACCACTTCCCCGAAGGATTTTAGGACTTTCTGTTGATACTATAGTCAGTCTGCTTGCCAAGAAGTTCAGTTACTTTGTTTGAGGCAGGAATTCTGTCTGTATTTTGACTCAGTACATTTTAAATGTCTCCATAAGATATTTGTATTCAAGAGAATGACCTCTGCTAGGACATTTCATTTTGATAAAATACCTCTAGTATCAAGCAAGTATCAGACTAGGCTTCCGTATGCCTCTGCCAACTACTTCCTGATGCATGTCTCATGTATATGTTCAGACAGAGGTTCTCTTCAGTCATTTTATCATAATCTTCTTCCTTATATAAAAAAAATATAAAATGAAAGTAAGGTAAAATTCTCTGTTCATTTCTGTAGCTGGTATTGCTTTGCTCTCTGCAGTCGTGGGGCTGGCTGCAGAGCATTCCTGCAGTACTCACCTCTTGCCCCTACTTCACCCACACCGTTCTGCTTCCCTGGTGGTTTCCTGTCATGCAAGGGGATTTCTCAGTGTCGTGGTTTAATCCCAACCAGCAACTAGGACCACGCAGCCTCTTGCTCACCCCTCCCTCCCGCTCCCACAAAGGTAGGGAGAAGAGGGAGAAAAGGAGGGGAAAGGATAAAAAAACCTCATGGGTTGAGATAAAGACAGTTTAATAGAACAATAACAGAAAAAGAGAATTACAATAATAATAATAATGGTAAAAGAATATGCAAGAGACAAATCAGTTCTCACTGCCTGGTGTATTGGTTGCTCAGCCTGACTGGAGCAGAGATTGGGGATCCCCACCCCCAGCCAACCCCCCCATTTATATACTAAGCGTGACATATATGGTATGGAATATTCCATGGGCCATTCTGTTCTTCTGTGTTCTCCTTCTCAGCTTCTATGGGAAGGTGAAAAAAGTCCTTGACTAGTATAAACATCGCTTAGCAACAACTAAACCAATATGCATTATTGACATTCCTTTCATACCAAATCAGAAAACACAGCAACCACTAGAAAGAAAATTAACTCTGTCACAGCTGAAACCAGGACACTCAGTTTACTGCCTGGGAAACTCTAGTTCCCCATAACCAGGTTGTTCCAATGCCCAAGCATTTTCTACCTGCTGGACCCCTCCAGGAGGCAATAAGCACAGAGCAAAATTTTCATCAGTCATTGGGATCTTCTGGTCTTCTAGTCTGTTCCAAGGTTTGACGCAAAGCTAAGCTGGTGCAGGGTGGCAAGAACACCTCCAACAGCAATACTGAGCAGCAGCTCCCACTGAATGCAAGAAGGCTGCTACGTTCTTGCCACTTTTTTTTTTTTTCCTCATCTTTGTGCCCCATGGAAATGTGGGCATTTATTGAAATATGCAGAATATGTGCTATTATCATGGTTTGGGCTGGATTGGCCCAATCAGGTGGAATGACTGATGCTCTCTCCTGCTTCGCCTCAAAGGGAGGCAGGAGAGAGAGAGAAAAAGAGAGACTTAAGAGTTTAGAAGGAACTAAACTACTTTAACGAAATATTAATAATAAAATAATTTTAAAGAAAGGAAAATAATGAAATATATACAAAACTGTATCAAGCTCCTAGGATGACAATCTCGTAACCAGCAGGCACTGGGGAAGTCCCAGACTGGACTCAGTGATGAATGGGAACTGGATTCCGGGTTCAGGATCAGGATCAAAGGCAGACGCAGAGACAGAGTCCTCCTCGGACGCCAGCCATTGAAGAAAGCGGGCTGACCCTTTGATCCCTCAGCTTTTATACTGAGCATGAGGCAGATGGGATGGAATACCCTGCTGGTCAGGTTTGGGTCACCTGTCCTGTCTGCTCCTCCCCACAGGTGTGACCCCTCTACACTTTTCCGCTTCTCACCCTCCAACGGGGCAAATAACAAAGTTGACTGGCCTTGGTTGTTACAGCAATAAGGATAAGCAAGAGCCTCTCTGCATCCCATTCCTTGGCATCAGCTGTAAACATGTGTCTTACCACTCTGAGAATGAACAGTTTTCTGCACAACGTGCTGTTAATTTCAGCAGTTAGAAGAGGCCTAGCTAAAAGTTACTGAACAAGATTGGTCCTGTTTTACCTCAAACCAGGACAGCTGTATACACATAGCTTTTCTTAATTGCATATAGATCAGTAAGAGGATTATTGGAATGGCGAAAGCTGCATAAAGTTATCCTTCGCCTGCCCATCTTCTCCTCTGTGGCCCATCAGTATCACAGAGTCTGCAAGGAGCAGGGAGACCATACTTTAAAACACCTAAATTTCCCTTCCCTGTTCCCCAGAACTGTTCCACAACTTTTGCTGCCTCAGTCAGCCACCAATGAAGGGGATCAATGAGTCCTAAATGCCTCTTTTCTTAAATCACTGTGAGATGTGCTAAACCAACTAGTCCTTAGGGGTGCTTGCCTCTAAATAGCTGATAACGATTAAATGCATTTTTGCACTCTTCCTTCCTCGGAAACACCATAGCCTTTACTTCTTACTACGCTGTGTTGCTGAAAATACCTTGTGGGGATCTTTAAGTCTTCATGCTTTCCTTTCTACTGCATTTTACTTAGTAATATGATGTCAGGTGTATGGGAGCACTGCAAAATGAGTGAGAAACTTTTTCTGCCACCGTGGAACAATCTTATATCTCAATGGCTGATTTATATCCTGCCTGAAGTCGGTGTCAGACAGAACATCTCTCTTCTCTCCCACAGGCTGCTTGCAAAGTCAGAAGTAGGCTGATCATTATCTGCATCTCTTAAGTCACGATTTCCCTCTTATTTTGCTCTTTTACAATTCCAATGTTGTGGGGATTCAGGGGAAACTCCCCTCACTCCTGGGCTTTTTGTTGACCTATTACCCTGGAAAGTAGTTATTTGGTCTGAAAGTTATCAAATTAAAAACTAGCAAGATGAACACAATAAACAAATCAAGGACATCTGTTTTCTTGTGAAGTCTCTTGATGATGCTTTTCTGACATGAGTAAAAAGAAATCTCACTGACACTGTACATGGAAAAATGTCTTTAATGTAGTTTCTTACTTACTGTCACTTTTTCTAGATTATAACCTGATATAAACTTAGGATTGTTTCACATATTACTATGCTACTAGATTTAAGATAGCAGAAACAATTCAGGCACATTGCTCATTTGTAAGCATCTTTGATTTTTAAAGCCAGTATGTGAATCAGAAAAAAAGGCCGTTATGGCAACCTAGGTGTTGTGTTAGCAAAGGATTTTGCGTTCTCTTTCCAGCCCTTTCACTCCTTTGGTTGCCTGAGCCGTGCTGCTGCTGAGCTATGATCCGTTCTGTGTCTCCACAGGAAGAAGTCAGTATTTATCTTGTATCTCATAACAGCAGTGTGAACATTCGGGATTATTTACAGAAGTTCATACAAGGTGACAAAAGGTTACTGTTTGAACTGGTGCTTGGTGGGCAACTTACACTACTGTGTCCATGAAGATGCTGTAATTTATAGATCACCATGGTTGTTTCCATGAGAGATGCAGCTAAAAGTCCCGGGAATTTTTAGTTCTAACTTTTGGAGATTTATTGGTTGATTGAATCAAAAGTGGGAGACCAATAGAGAAGATGGGAAGGGAGCTATAACCAGATGTGGGCAGGTATAGGCTTCTCTGGGGGAAAACAGGCTGGAAATGGTAGTTACTTTGGCTGTAGCCTTCCCAGTAGCACCACCTGGTATTATGTGTGCTGTCGTTTGTGGCTGGGTGATATTAAACGATGATGTGCATTGAATTCTGCAAGCAAACACTGTCAGTCTTCAGATAATTGTAAAATGCAGAGTATTGGGGAGAAACGAGTTCTCCGTCTCACCAAACTCTTGTTTCCTTACTTTTCTGTAAAACTGGAAGAGTGAGGCTTGTGCACGTGCCTCCGGAGTGTGTTGTGAGAATTAGCCAGATAAGATCAGCTTTCTTACAGAACTATGTAAATGCCAAGTGTGATTTATGACTGGGAAGCATTTGAATGGCAGCCCAGTGCCTCTCCTTCCCATAGCATGGCATATACCGGACTTGTTCTTACAGGGGTACAAGAGACTCAGAGAAAAACAAGAACATACCAGATGCACTGGGGCAGTTATAGTCCCTCCAAAAATAGCTTCTAAACCAGTGTTTACCTATCTGTCATTGGAGACAGCTTGTTATTAGATCTTTGACACTGCTTAGGGCTTGGGCTTGTCCTGCAGCAGGTCATGGAGTAAAGTAAAATCAGGGGTAGTGGACTGGAGCACACAGCTTTGGCTCTGCTGCTGTTCTGCTGCCGTGATGGGTATCGTAGCAGAGACTCAAGTATATAAAGCTGTCCTGGTCAGGTTTCTGAAGACAACACTAAAAGTTTTTTAACAGCCATGCTACTAAGTAGATGCCCGAGCTAAGCAAATACTACTGTGGAACTGCAGATGTTGTGAATGAGTTTCTGGCTGAGTGCTGTCAGCAAATACCTTTCAAAGAAAGGGTTGTGTGCTGGCTGGCGTAGCAGTATTGTCAGAATTCTTCCTCGCTGAAGAGTAAATTAGCTTCTCAGGTGTCTTTGGGTCACTCATACGACACAGTTTAACATTACTTCATGCTAATGTGGAAGAATCATATGGTTGTGGAGATATGTGGTATGGAATTGGCCTGTACATTCCCAACACTTAACTCTTGTGAGACAGACATTCCTGAAGAAAGAGGTGCTAGGTACAGAGATAATGGTGTTACTTTCCAGTTTGCAGAAAGCAGCCAGTCCTGCCCTGCATCCTCAGGTATCGAGGGTTTCTGTCTCAGAAATCATAAAGGAAATAGTGTTCAGAACCTCTTTTTCCTGGTATTAGTCGTAGAAGCAAGGCACATATTTGAAAACAAGCACGTACCTTGCCATGAACACCTGGACAGGGTTGAATGGTTGGAAGAAGGGCTCTTTCCTAAAATCGTGGTTGATTATTAATTCCCGTTGTAAATCTATTCCACAGTAAAATCTACTTGTGCCGACAAGTCATCTTGTATACCAAATTTCTGACCTTCTTCACCTCCTCTGTCCCCCCTGCCTTATGCCACATCCTCTTTGTCAGAGAGCATAGTATGACATGTCCTGCTAGAGAGCTGCTAGAGAGAGATAATTGAGATAACAGAAGAAGGTACTTGTTACAGTAATTAACTAACTAAACGGATTAGTTTCCTTTTGTCTTCATCTGGCAGTTTCACAATCCTATGGTGAACCAAAGTTAAGAGAGAGAGAAGGGACCCGGGAGCATCTGCAGGGTCCAACATCTGCTCAGGAGCTGGCCCAGGGTTGGCTGAAGGATGCTTGGTCCTGCCAAGAGACCTCCAACACCTTCCCACAGGGCTGCCCTGGGGTTTGCAAAACCTCACAGGGCATTACAGTTCCACGGAGAAGATCTGAATATGCCTGCCGGGAGGCAGAGGGCTAAACTACTCAAGGATGGAGGACTGTCACGTTTCCTGGACTCTAGATCGCAGGGGCTGGGGGAGGTTAGCGGTGCAAGCAAACGCTTGGCTTCAGCTCACAGGTGCAAAGGGTATGTGTACGATGACAGACGGCAGCGGAGGCACTTATTTCAGGTTGCACAATTCTGCACTGAATGCTTTAAGCACACAACGATCATTTCATGCAGATTGCAAGCTGAGGCATCAGATGAGTAGATACTTTGCAGATGTATCTTCTGCAGTTTAGTAAGTTTGGTTGGTTTTTCAAATTCTGTGCAAGAGTTTCGTATTACTGTAGAAGTGATTTGACGGGAAGCTGAGTGACTGCATTTGACTCTTGCCAGCTTATGTTGGGTAGAATTGAATATATGATGTGTATTTTGCTTGTGCTATGATTTCACAATTACAGTATCTATTTCATAAATCTAATGAAGTCATTTGGGGAAAAAAAGTATTTGACAAAGAATTTTCTTTTTCTTTGCACTTGCTGAAAACACACAGTTTAGATCAGCTGTCTGCAGTCCTAGGAGCTGGGAAGTCTTTTGCTCTTCTATAAAAATGAATCAAGCTTTTTCAGATTTTACATCTGCTACAGATTATGACTAGACACAATGCTGGTGTACTGCATACACAAAGATATGAAAATCAAGGCACCATGGAAACGCTGAAATAGCTTGGACTTGCACTTGGAAAATATTAACAAGACTGAATATCAGTGTTTGATGAGGTGATATATGGAAATTTGAGATCTGACATCAGAGATTCAATAAGATCTGTGGACGTTAATGAGCTTTTTTCTTCTGTTTAAGGTGAGGAGCATGTGTAAGCATTCTGCTGATTTGTCAGAAATGTGGATGATTTTTCTTTGCACTAGAATCCAAAAAAATGGTTATTTAGGAGAAAGCTGTCTGAGCTGAATTTGGAGTAGAAAACGTAGGAAGATAAGAAAATGTGAGAAAGGTGAAATAGTTGTTTTATTTCTTGGTTTCATCTGCATAGGCGTCACCACAGAAAACAGTCTTTTGTATTTTAATATTTATTATCTTCTTACCATATTTGAACCAAGTGGGAGAAACACACCAAGAAATGCATTTGATCTGATGTATATTACATAAGTTTAACTGCTTTTATATAGTTGTATCAGATGCATTTTCTATAATCTAATTCTCTCTTTTTCCCCAAGTGCCCATTTCCATATTGATGGAAACCTTAAGAATAATAATATAGTTGATGTGCGTTTCCATCATGCTTTTGATCCTAGAAACATGTTCATCCCATCAGTATCACACTTAATGCTGAAAAAAGAAAGGGAATTATATGCCTGTGTCTGTTGCAGTCTGAAAAATCCACCATACTCCAGTGGAGGTGGTGAAGAAACCACATCCTTGGAGGTCTTTTAAGATTCTCCATGCAAAGGCTAGCCCTGTTACAATGCCTCATCTCTTTTCTTCGTCTCTGAGGCACAAAGGAGATGAAATCTGACCTTCTTTCACCTGGTTGGGATTTTCCCTTGTGTGAAGAGATCTAAGAAACTACTAGTATGGCTGGAATAGGCGGCTGAGATAAGCATCTCCCCTTACATGTCTTTTTTTTTCCAGCAAAGCTTCCTTTTTGCCTCTTTTGTGTCTGTTGAGCTGAGCGGAGAGGTGATAGCGAAGCGTATCTGAGCTCATGGCACTAGAAAGATCTTCAAAGCCAGTGTTAAATACATCCCGAAAAAGAAACTTGTTCACAACCTGTTCATACAGAAGGCAATTAAGAACTCGTGATTAACCCTGGGTGTGGTCTTGCTTGTGTATGTTAAGATGTTCATGAATTCTCTACTACTGAATATTTAGAAGGAAAAAAAAAGTCGCTATGGGCACGAAAATCTGCAGCCTTGCAAGAAAGAAGCTAAGTGACTTATTTATGGTGTGTAGATATTATAAAAAAATAAAACTGATGCAGAATGAAAATACAGAATTTCTGTTTGAATCTGAAGTCCATGAATATTTCTGGTGCTATTCGGCAGTCAGAGTGGGAAAAAAAAAGAGGTCAAGAAAATATTAACCTATGGGAAAGGAAACCTTGGAGTCCTGTACCAACAACGTCCTGGAGACAGGAAGGGGAACAGGCGCAAACTCAAGTTCACAAGCACATGGGCATTTCACTGTAGCATCTCACATGAGGGAAATTGTTGGACCAGAGCTTTGCAGAAACATTTTAGCACCCACTGGTACCAACACAGGACGTTCAAACCTTTCAGCAAATATAAAACCTATAAAATGAAGACTCTTGAATACTTTTGGTGCTTATGCATATTACAGTTTTATTGGTTTAGCAGTTGTTATTTCTACCTTTTATATTTCAGGTGGACAATAAATACAATAAATAACTTTTCTGTTCCCTCTTCTCATTGAAGAGTTTTGGTTTTTTAGAGCACTTTTAATTTTTTTAAGCTCTGAGTTTGTTGATTTCTTGATAGGTTCTCAGGATTTTGTTCAAAAATTCCTTCACATTTCCCTTGGTTTTGTACTGGCATTGCTTCCCGCGTGCCAGGCTCTGTGACGGAAGAAAGAACAAAGTTTGGGTTACCAAAGATTTTATAAAAAATAAAGGTTTTAGATGAAACGGTTAAAATATACATTCTTTGGAGCGAAGCAGGGATTTCAAAAACAATTCCTAAAGAACTGGTCCTTGAGCAGTGAGTGTAAGAATGGCTTTTCCTGGTGACTAAGAAGGTGACAGCTGGACTGTCGCATGGTTATAGCTGAAGTAATTTAAAATAGGCTGTTTCAACACAGGAAAGGGCAGACAGAGCAGTACGAGAAGCTGGGTAAGACGAGGGCAGTGGGTCTGCTCAGTGTTGCAGTGCCCTTCTAACGATATTCCCCCTTGCAAGTTTGAAGCTGGCTTAAAGGAGCTCGAGACACTGCACCATCAGCATCTTCTGTGTCTCACTGAATTACCCAGCTGTTTTGCTCAGTATGTAAATAAAGGATGTTTTACTGCCTCAGAAAAGTAATTTGGGGATCCAGGAGTCTTCCTGAGCATCATCACAAGTTGGAAGATGCTGCAGGTCACAGCTGTATTTCATGCCCAAGTATCCTTGAAGAAAATGCAGCTTAGGTAGAATTAATGCTCCAGAAGAGAAGGACACCTCTGCCTGCCTGTCCCCAGCCACACTGCTTCTGCACATCTGCTCTCTGGTTTTATATCATTTAGTGTAGAAACACATTTTGAGAAAGGAAATTAGAAAATAGAAAAGCAGTTTAAATAAAGCTCCTCTCCCAGAGGTGTGTGTTTACAGGTCCTCATGCTAAAGGGCTTTGGAGAAGGGAAAGGGCACAGTGGGGCAGAACCCATCTCCCTGCTTCCTCTGCCAATTTAAATAGCTTTCCATTGCCTCACGCATGTTGCAGCTGTCATATCTGGCTCCTGCATAAAACGATTATCTAAAACAAATTTGAAATTAGTCAAACACTTAGCTAGAAATATTTAAATTACAAGGAATCTTTTCTTTTGTAAAAGATAGACAAAGATCTATAGAAAAGTAGGAAAAGTCTTACTTCACAGAGGTTTCTATCCCGTTGAGCCTGAAAGATCAGATTAAGCCTTGCAGTTACTGTGTTTGAAGATATGTTGTTTTTCAGCATGTGTTCAGTTCCTTCCACAAAGCATGCCAATTCGTGGCCAGGCTGTTAAACGAAGAAGGCATTAGAAAATGCTAGAATGCATTTTGCATTTATCTACAGAAAGTAGAAATACATATTCCGAAATGTGGCGACATGTCACCATTGAACATAATGTATTTTGCCTTCTATTGAAAACTGATACAAGAACTTGGGCAGGGATGGGAGTTTGTAAAACACCGAATCATCACGTATGCCGTAGTAACACCTGTCACATCTCAGAAAACCTTAAACTGTAAACATAACCTCTGAAGGATAGACTCAGCTAATGCTGGGTTTCACCATATCTGAGGAGGCTTACCAAAATGAAATGGGTTTTGGATACACCAAGAGCTGAGCATCTGAGGCCGGACATCTCTGGCCCAGCTTCCCTCAGTATTTAGGCACCTAACCACAAAACAAGGTCTTGCGGAGATTTTCAAAGCAAGAACCTGTATCTCTTGATTTGTAAGGCAAGCCCACAGAGGACTTTTGCCTGACTCTGGGCTTGGCTCTGATTGCACTGATAATGGGAGAACTTCTCCTTCCCTCCCCACTGCTATTCATCAAGCTCAGTTTTGCTGCTACTAGTGTGTTGAAATCTTCCTCATAACCGAAAGCAAAAGTTGTATAAGGAGCAAAGTAAAGAAACTTAAACTCAGTTAATACTGAACTTCTCTAACAACTACAGTAGCTTAAAAAAAATAGACTTACCTCAGCAATGGGAAGACATGAACATGACTGAAAATGAAAAGAGTGAGCATTAAAATCCAGCATCGCTACCATTCAACACACAAGTACATTTTTGTTTAGTTTCATGACATTCTCAAAAGCGATGTACTCACATTGACAGCTGTCTCCCTACATGGGCAACTGACAGAACTTTCCTGCTGAAAGAATAACAAGTGAGAAATCAGTATTTATTATCATCTACTTTACAAGCATGCATTCTTAGAGAATTAAGGTGCTAAACAGCCACTTACAAGTAGACGATTTGTATACCGGATAATATCACGGACACTGCAATTCTGTGCTTGCACAGAGAGCAGCAAACAAGAGAAGAGTATGTGTGACAGCATGCTGGCATTCATGTGCAACTCAGTCTGATGGGTGACAGAAGAATAGGAGGACACTCCTTTTAATTGAGTCTTCACAAAATTCCCATTCTAATATGGAAAAACCCAATTATAAAACTGATACCAGGTGCCCACTATTTTTTCCCACTAGCTTGGACAGCATTTTAGAGAAATCAAACGTGGAATTGAGTCACCTACTGCAGTGACTTTTCTTTAGTACTGCGGAAATTCACAAATGCTCCTCAGAAGTGATTAATTTGAACATTATGATATCACACCCCAACAGGAAACAATGGTTAAAAATCTACGAAAGCATTTTTTTTTCAGATGTGGGTTTTGTCTCCTGTGCTTATGTAAATTATGGTTCCATGAAAGCAAAGGGACAATAATGTTCAGCATTGCCAAAGTTCCTGAGAAAACGCACTGAGAGGCTGCAAGCTGGCTTCCCCCTGGATTCAAAGCAGGACCTTTCTCAAAGAAAGTTGGCGACGCTGCAGGGATCTGTTGAGCAGACAGACAAATGGCTGGAGTTGTGGAGCGGTGCGTGGAGAAGCTGTCATGCTGAATTACAGCTGCTGCATCCAGAGGGTGATCCCATGGTCCTCGATCCCACCTCTGCCGAGTGCAAGTGCAGCAGTGTGCAGATAAGGATCGGGCCCTCAGAGTGGCAACATTGACTGCAGCTTCACATCCCACCCGGTCCCTTTTAAGCAGAAAGGAGTAGATGCAAAAATAGTCTCAGGTGACCAAAATGGCATTAGCTTGGAAATTCTTCCAGGTGGAGTGTCCAGATTAGGTTGAATGTCTGCAAGAGCTTTCTCTGGCCACAGAGGTTTCCTTTTTTTAAGTTGCACACCTTGGCAGAGCAAGACCCTTCAGATCTCTTTTAGATCCCCAGTATTGACTTTTAAGCTTCCCTCCTGTTATGTCTTAAATCCTGTTATGCCTCAAAGATCTTCTCCAAAAGCTTGAGCCTTCTGCTGGTCAGTCTGGCTGAAGGATGAGTGCCATCTCTCTGGAAACAATCCTGGAAAGAGAAAACATCGGATTGCAATTTGCTGTATTTTTCTGTGGCATTTGCCTACCGGTGAGGGATTGATCTGGCTGAGCGGGGCTCCGCTGCCTGCCCACATGCCCAGGGGAGCGGAGGAGGCTCTGCCTGCTCCTCCTGCCCCTGCATCCCTGCCTGCACACTGAGCACTCTCTCCAGGCTGGGGCGGATGCTCCCTGCCTTTTCTTTGAAGTTTGTCCTTAGATGGTTTAGTGTGGGAAGTGTACATCCTATTAGGCAGCTACATGTTTCGCGCAAGCCCTGGGGAATACCTAGAAAAAGCCAGAAGCCTTCCCTTGGCAAGCTAAAGCAGGCAGCAGGTGACGTTATGATCCACAGACACACAAAAGTGTATCGCGGGGAGGGATGGTGTTCATGAGCCGGGCGGTGGCATCTTTCAAGGCACTGGGCTGTTAGAGAAGGGCTAAAATCATTGATTTGCGATTGAGAGCATGTGATTCCCTGAAAAGCAGTAAAGAGACTTCTGTGATGGGTAGGTCTCCCTTGGGACAACAGCCTTTTGCTCAAGCTCTGTTTCTTCAGCCAGTAAAGCCCCACAGCAAGAGCTAGAACAATTTGTTCAAAGTGTAAATCCCTTAAGGAAATAAATGATATGTAACATTTGTGGGACACTCAGTTTCTCACGTGGTTGAAAAAATGATTTTACATGGTTTTAAAGGAAAGAATTCACAAGCATCTTTGATTTAGCCAAGGTTGTGCAAGGAATATGGTAACAAGCCATGGGGAGAAAGGGGCAAGCGGCTCTTCATGACAGCCAGGAGTTTCTACTGCTTCTTGTTTTTAAGAAAAATAATGTTCATTAGAAATCCCATTTTGCCCAGTAGCTGCTACGGTCTGTCTTTGCAAGGATTTTCCAAAATCTGATATACTTAGTAGGGCTTCTAGGGCCTCTTTACCTAAGGAATGATGTGTCAATACAGCTGCCATGCTCTGTAAGTGAAAGCAATTGATGGCATGAATTGTATGCAAGATACATAATTAGGACCTTTCCATTCATGAGACATAATTACATTTGCTGGACAGTGAGCAGATGAGATAACTTCTCCCCAGGCCCACCGCCCAAAAAGGCAAGATCTGTATTTTTGTTACTAGTTGAAAATCAGAATGGCAGAACTTCCAGAGTTGCTCCTGAGCTGCTTCCTGAGCCTGCGGTTCCTCCTCACAGTCTCGATCTGCCAGCGGTGCCAGCGCTATGTCTACATCTTTTCACTTCTATTTGATTGCTTGGTGAGATCTGTCTTGTGCTGTTGTTGCTCCAGGACAAATAGGTCACCAGAAAAGCTATATTCAATTTACAGTGGATCAGAAATCACCAGAAGTCAAACTGGCAGAGAAAGAACTTTCCATGTATTGTTTGGAGCAGTAGTGGATTGGGCACAGAAGCGAGTGGCACCAGTCACAGCTTCTCTTTGGAGAGTTTAGGCTCTATTCTGGCATTTAGAGGCTGATTCAAAGACCGTGGAAATTAATATTTGCTGCCATCCCAGCAAAAAGGACAGGTTTTAAATATAATCTTTAAACACTTAGTTTTGATATTTTAAAAGCCTTCATTTTGATGACTAGCTGCGGCAATGTGTTTTCACAAATAGGTTGTCATTTGTGTGTTAAATGCAATCAGCAGTTTATTTTTTGTCCTCATGTCTAGGTATCTGATCTCCCTCTGTTCCGCTCCGTTAATCTCTCTTTAAGCAACACAGGCCAAAATGCAGAGAGGAAATAGCGGGTTTTTTTGACCATTGCTCAAAAACCTGACACAAATTCATAATAAACCCAGCAGGCAAATTGCAGTAAGTTGGAAGGTGACTGTGTGAGTCCACCTCCCTCCAAGGTCGCAAACCCACAAGCCTCAAAGGCTGGTTGTCAAGTGGGGAGCCACCAGTGCTAAGTCTGGTCTTTCTGAAGCTTTTTCTTCCCTTTTAAGCTTTCTGGCTGGAATAAAGTCAGAAACGGAACAAAGAACTGAAACCCAGGATTTTTAGTAAAGGTCACCAAGCTCAATGGTAGTGGGTGCATTAGCCCCTAGAAGCATCCCCTATGTTCCATTGGGAAACCTGAGCGGGGAAACTGGCTGTGGTCAGCCTGGGGCAGGACCGTGCATTAGCGGATCCTGTATCCCCATACTTCACATCCTAAAGGATGCAGTGGACAAGCAGAATAAGGAAGGGGGCAGAGAGTACCGCCACCACCGGGGCAGCACATCAGCTGGGTGTGCCTGGTTCAAGGTCACAGCTTTCGAGTAACAGGATGGTAAGATTTCAGCCCAAAACGGGTATTTGGAAAAAGTGAACACGCAAAGCTCTCCCAATATATTTCTGTGCTGTCTTACAGGCAGTTCCCTCTGGCTCCTTTGGGAATCCTCACCTCATGTCCTGTACATTTTTGGTTTATGTGTAAATACTTTGGGATATATTCTCTTTTAATGCACCTATTTTGACGAGAGGTTGATTGACCGAAAATGCCGCACAAATGCCCGATTTCCAAATAACTATTTTAGCCTGATTAGCATGAACCTCCAGATCTTCTGTTCTCACAAGAAAATTTGCATCCCACTGTAGTGTTTCCAAGAAACTCTGTACAGCTTGGGTTTTTTTAATGTAGAAAAAAGATTCACTGTAGAAGAAAAACACCAAGATAACATACCAGTGTGTTTTACATTTGCTGTGTACACTGATCAAGATTTAAGAGCTTGCAAAGACCACAAATGAAAAGATGCTATTGATAGTTTCATGTTCCAGAGATAAGGTGGCTTGGAGTATTATTTTTTTCCTTTCTTTTAGATAAAGATGACATATGCTAGTGTAGGAATAAAGGAAAATAGGGTCATTCTAATTCCTCCATGAAAGGGTAAACCATTGCATCGTAATAGCAAGATTGCCTATGACGGAAAGCTGTAAAATCCAGATGAACTCAGGGAACGTTTCACGTGCCAGCTTGAAGAGGGCAGCAGCATCTCCTGATAGCTGGACGCTCTGCTCTGTCCTAGCAGATGGACCATGGGACGTCCCCGAACACACATTAGCTTCTGTAGATAATGGAGCCCCCATTACTTTCAGAAGAGTTTTCATTAATGTGAAACCATTTAAACTAACTAATCAAAACTAGTGGTGCTCAGGGGCTGTGAGATGGGGGAGCACACCTGAGAGGAACCTGCAGAGCTGCGAGTCATCCTTGTTTCATGCAATAATACAATCATGGGAGCTTTCCTGGGTTTTATAGCAGGCGAGCCAAGCTTTCCATGCTGCAATATTTAGCAAGAGCTGAGGTATCTAAAAGCAAAAAGCCCTGGCAGCAACATGCCAGACATGCTGGGCATTGCATATATTGCAGGTGCATTTCACAACTGACAGCCTCCAGAAGCAAGGAGAGGACAACAGGAATTGTCCACAAAGGTCACCAGTTCTCTTGTAGTTTAAGGTTTTCCTGACGCCGTTGCTCTCACTTCGGCATCCCCTTTTGTGGGCCTGACTGCTTTCACGCCAGGAAAGAAAAAACATTGCAGCCCTCTCAGATCATGAGTCCACTCACCCTTCCTTGCTTGTCCCACTGCGAGATGCCCCTGGGTGCTGGATTTCCCTCTCAGCGCAGTGTGCAGAAGAAGGTTGAACATGTAGGATGGACAGACAGCACAAAGCATTCACTCTGTGGCTGCATTAGAGCCCTCCACCTGCCATACCTGCATTGTAGCTTGATTTCCGTGCTGGAAGCATTGAAAAACCACCTGCAGACTGCTTGATGGAAACACAGCAATCACAATTTAATAACAAAATAAGCACAGATATTGGTTCACACCTCGTTGCATGAGTAAGAACAGGCTGGCCCTCTTCCTTAAGACTTGGCCGGATTTTCTACACTATGTGTGAAGTAGGCTACATTAGTGGAGAAATGTTTTGAAATGTGGGTGGATAGATCACGAGCCGGTTCAATCCATACAGATGAGCTGTGTAAGTCCTCGTGCATTTAGAGCAGGCGAGGCCATGGAGGTGCCAGTCTTGAAGCACCGAGCGCTGGCAGCAGAGCGGTCTCAGCCTGTGCTTCCCCTGTTGCAAGTTTCTTGTTTCTCCAAATCTTTCTCCTTGTGACCCAAGGTTACCCATTGCTTTCTCCATTTCTCAAGAGGACCTTCTTATTCTTTTCAGAGATTTGGTGATCCCACAGTCCAATAGCCTTGGTATTTCATCTATACCAAGAAAGGATTTCTTGATGTTTTCAGCATTTTGTATCTTACGGTGAGACCTCATAGGGGACCTCTGAGACCCCCTTAGAAAGATATTCTCCTGCTGCCTGGATGGCTCTTAGCAGGTTGGTTATTCCAGGATTATCTGACTGGAGCTGTCGCAGGATCTACAGTTTAGGAAAACTGCTTTGAAAATCAGCGTAACTACTTAAATTTCCCCTCACTGCATGGCTTGATTCCTTTTGGAGCCTATCTGTGGAAGGATACTTTACATACTACTTGTCTAAGTTGGCAGTGATCAGTCTATGCATCACTATAGGACCATATAGCAACTTGAACTTCCCACTTCTCTTCTTGGATCTCACCATTTCTTCTGACTCTGCACTTTACCTTTTTCTTCACGGGTACAAGACAAGCATTGGCCTTCTTGGCTTACATGAATGCAGTGTCTAAGAGAGCAATCTCCGCTATGACAGTCTTGATGACAAAACAAGGAACTTCAGATAAACCAGGGAGATATATTAATCTTAATGTCTGCAAAGACGTCACCTACTCCTCTGTCTCAGAGTACAAGAGAAAAAGAGAAACTGAGATGGGGACTGTGATCTCACCTTCCTCCGAGGTGTGGACATGCCAGGCAGGGACTCCGGAGGCGTGAGAAAATCTCAGCCTGGCCCGGAGTCATCAGAGGCAGGGCTTCAGCAGGCACTAAAACCGCTGGGGGCAAGCTCCTGCATGGAACATCAGCTGCACTTTGCCTGGGAGAAAGACTCAAGGACATTATCAGTGCCCAGCAGCAGCGAGGATTCAGAAACAGGGAGGTGAGGTGGCCCCCCACCTTGCCCCCTCGGCCAGAGGGCAGCCCCAGCCTGTTCCCTCCTTACACCCCTTGGGCATCACGAAGCTTGTCCCAGCGCCAAAGACTTTCTTCCAGGTCAGGGCTGTTGTCCAGCAAAAGAGCTTCTCATTGGGAAATTGGTTCCTGTTGTGTGTTCTGTTTGTTGAGTTTTGTTTTTTTTAACTGGGGAAATAAGCTGCTGTAACCTTTTTTTTCCATCCGTAGCACTACACAGTGTATAAACTGGGAAAAACAGCTACACAGCCAGAATCTTACGGGGTGTTGTAAGAGCTGGAACACCACCAGCAACATGAAAGTCACGCATTTGCAAACTCATTTGAGGCATGACAGGTCTGAGTATGATTTCATATTCCAGGCAGGAAAAACATAGAAGTAAGTATGCCTGGTCCTTCTGGGCTCCCTTCTCATTTTTTACCGTTTTCAGGATTTACTGCATTTATCTTAGAACCATGGGGTTCTGGGAGCAATTGCGGACAAGCTGTCAAGCAGATGGCTTCTCCCACTCCGGCATGTATGGTGCTGGGGAACTTGCCACCGAGATGGCAGGTCACTGCAGCCGCAGCACTGACAGAGGAGCAGGTCCGTATCCTGAATTCTGCTGACACAGGGGATTTTTCTTTTGTGTAATTCAGGGAGAAAAGCACCAACATATGCAATCGGTGCCCCATACAAGGGATTTGAATCAGCTGTATATGTATGGCTGTTTGCCTGCCAGGCTAGGCACTGTTTTAAACTCCCATCGGCAGGTCCCCAAAGAGGATTCCTTGGAGAGCCTAATTTCTATCGATGTATAATGATATTGATATTATCTCTAAAAGTTAATGCATTTGCTATATTGTAAAGAAAATCATTCACAAGACACAGGCCTATCACATCTCAGTGTGCGGAAACTGTAATTTCCATCCCTCCTTTTTGAGGTGCCCACAGCGTCACTGTCCTGGACCTCTTTCCTTAGTGACACAGCCAGGTACTCACCACGTCAAAAGCAAGACTAAAGTATTTATCGGGCTGCGTGTGCAGGGATCCACCATGATCCTTCACAGTGATGGGTACAACTGTGCCACGCAGTGCTGTGCCTCAAACGTTGCTGGTCCCAACCCAGCTGTGCCCGACCCAGCATCAGCCCCATCTCCTGCGCGGTGGCCAGGGCTGCTGTCACCCTCGAAACCCTCGTGCTCCAGCCTGGCGTTGCTGTGCCTGGCTGGTGGTTTGTCTATGAATGCTAATGGGGTGATACACTGATTAACCAGTATGTCCGGGGCTTGCCTCCCAGGCTGCCAGGCTGGGGGAGCCATTGGCAGGGCAAGGTCACCCCAAAATCACCTGCAGGTTGCCCGGTGTGGGGCTGCCCTGCTGGGAGGGGACCGTGTGCTGGTCTGGCAGCAAACTTGGGCTTGGGGTTGAATGGAACAAGGCAGAAAGAGATTGCCTGGCAGCCGGAGCAAGCGGTGGAGCGAGTGGCACAGGGCCGTGCCCTGCCACGGAAGAGGATGCCATCATGTGGCCAAAGCCTTTTATTCACTTCCCGCTTGCTTTGCATGTATTTTTATATGATAAACTTTCTGCCCTCTGCTCCTTTTCAATGCCGGGTAGTCCACAGCTCTCCCTGACAGCTCCTTCTGGCAGGTGTGTGTTACACAAGAGCTTTGTCCAAGTAAATCCCAGGCATCCATCTCAAAATTGGTTCAATGGGATGAAGAATACCAGGAAAAATCCCCAGGTGACTCCAACGTAGGTCTCAGGGCTTTATGCTCAGGGGGGCACTGAACACGCAAACATGGGCGCTGTGAGGGCGGGATCATTCAGATACACAGCTCGTTGCAAACCTCATCAGTTTAATTAATTCATGGTCCATTTTACATAATGCAATCAGATAAGCAACACCATTTATTTGCAGTGAAAAACCAATCTCCCCAAGTATTATCCCTGGAGACATATATTGCGCATCTAGAGACCATGTTTTACGTATACGCATTAAAATAGGTAACAAGGAAAGGGTGAATCCTTAAATGCAGCCAGCAACAAATAGTTGTGTGAAGGCTCATCAATCTTACCCATATCATTTATCAAAAACAGTTCCCTGTGTTCTCACCAAACTCAAAGGCACCGTGAGCCTCCTCAAGTCCTGAGATGAAGCAACACCAGCTGTTTCTCCCACTTTTTTAAGGCTGCGTTTGGGGAAAGCCACACTTCTGTTTTTAATTCGGGCCCCAGCAAAGAGGAGCCCAAGGTTGGGGACCCCATTTCTGAGTACTGCTCCAGACCTGAGGTTTTAGGCACTTTCTGCAGAGGTCTTCCAGTCTTGTCACCAATTCCTCCATTTATCCAGGGAAGAGGATGTAGGAGTTTCTCTTTCCTTTTCCTCCTTTTATGGAGGAAAGCTGGACAGCTGCTCCAGGTTGTCTTCAGAAACCTTTATTGAGGGCATCTGCTAAAACTGCTATTGCTGATCATTTTCCCCAGAGCTCTTCTTCTCCAGAGGAAGATGCAGGGAACTGTACATTTCCAAGAGGACAGTGTCATCCCAGACTGTTGCCCCATGTCACGTGTCCCTCTGCATGCGAGGCTGTTGCCCCTCATCCTCTCCTGCCAGTGCCAGCGAAGTCCTCTTGTCCCAGCAGAGCTGGTTCTTCTTGGTTTTTGGCATCAGAAGCTCCATGCTTAGAAAATAAAGCATGGAGATATTTAACAGCAATAATCATGATGTAAAAGATCTTGGAATAATTGAAAGGCTGAGGTAGACCAAACAGAGACCTGGGTCTGCCCCGGTCATCTCAGTGGGATTGCAGCAAAGAGCTGGAATTCTGAAGTTGGCCGTGTATTTTACAGAATAGTTTGAGATAAACTGCATCCCTTAAAGAGACTTCCTTTGGTGGTGGTCTCTCAAGGCTGCAAAGCGACGTCTGCAGGATTTGGCAGTTTGCAGTTGGACTGTCACGTCAGGGAAATCAGAAGGTCTGACAAGATACCTCTAGCAGGTCCCTGGAGGGCTACACAGGGCGAGTTAGGTAAATTAGTAGGCAGCCATCTATATGAAATGCAGACTTGTTCTACCGTTTTCTGAAGAAAAAGAGTAGCTTAGTCTCCGAATTTAACATCCTCCTGTTTCCCAATTTAATTTATGGCTTGTATAACTGAAGTTGTTGAAGCACTTTTGCATTCTTTCATAATAATGTGTTACATTGTGGCAAATTGGAGAGTTCTGTGATGTAAACCACGAACATCCATTCATATGGGTGGAGTCATCCATTTCTTTGATCCTGAAAGCAAGCTAGGATTTGGTGGGAATCCAGACCTTCCTACACAAAAAGCACCTGCGCATCCATCACAGCTCCCCCTTTCCTCGCTCACAAAAAAGATGGGCATTATACAGAGTGTTGTACAAAAGACGCTCCCTCAGCTGATGTCAGTTGGGCTGATTTTGGGTATATCTCCCTGGTGTCAGTAAGGGAAGTAAGTTGTTCTCTTGGCTCAATGGGAAAAATGTCATCGGTGGAGAAGCCCAGCACCAACACAGGAATTATTAAGGTGCTCTTAGACAACAGAGTGAAAGATTTGATAAGAAAGTGGTCTTTGAATTTGATTGAGCTGGTGCAGTTTTCGGAGTCCTCTAGGGACTAAGTCCGTGGCAGAAGAGAAAGGAGATGCCATAGGTGCAGGGTAGGAGTCTTCAGTCAGAGCAGCTGAGCCCTCACCAACACCACACTGCTGATTTGGCTTAGGAAAGTAGGAGACTTTCAGGTCTTCTTGGCAACACTTTTGAAATAAGAAAGAAGGAGGTTTATAATGTACTGCAGAAAACAGCAAAGACTGTGAAGAATAATCCTGAGTATTTAACTGCTAAAAAAGTTTCAGTAATCAGATATTTTTAATGCTGCTCCTTTATGCAACCCTAGGTTTATGAGGGAAAGAGTAAAACTGTGAGTTAATAGTCAAGACACTTTGAAAGGGCTTAATTTCAGGTCTGTGTGGATGGATCAAAGGAGGAAAGGATATTGTGCACGGACTGTAGTGAGAATGATGTTTCAAAACTTATAAAATGTTAGAGAATATTCTCCTTTCAGATTTTCTTTTCTGATTCACACTCATCAAAACAATCACAGCAATCAGAATGGAATTGTAATGAAATTCCAGGAGACCTGGAATGAAACCAAAATCCATCGGCACATTTATTGTCTGCTCCAAATCCCACAGACCCAAATTTGAAAAGCATTTGACTATTCAGATGTAGGTACACATGTAAGTTATCTGACTTTCAGAGGATCCATACAGTTGCACCTCCATTTGTTTCAAAGATTAATTCTCTAATTTTAATAAAGCTAGAGGGTCTTTGTGCGCTGACCTGGAAGTTAAGGATTGGTCTCAGTTTGGTCTCTTTTCATTGCTTTGAGGGAAAGTTCATAGCCAAGAAACATGGCTGAACTCATTGGGAATCCTCGCACTGCATTGACCGTGATGCCCCTAAAAAAGACCTGTTGGGGATGGAGAAAGGTTAGAGCATAGGAATATACTGGCTATTTTAAGAAGAAGAAGAAAACATTGAACGAAGTCATGGTGGGATTCTGAACCAAATCTTGGTTTGCTCAGGAGTTATGCTCTTACTGCCGGTCTTTGCTGAAGTCTGCGCTGGAGAACAGAAACGCAATGGCAAAAGTCACTGGTTTGGTATCATTGTGCTCCACGCTCCCTATGGACCCCCCTCTGTATCTGCCAGCAACAGCTACAACAGGTAGCGGGTAAAAAATGGCCTCATGCCACTGATGTAGAGCAGAAAGCGAGAAACCTAAAACGTCTTCCAGTGTTGTCCTACCTAGCTACAGTCTCTCCTTCCCTTCGCATACGTAAGTGTGTGGGGATCATGCAAACCCCAGGGTACAAGAAGAAAGCTGTTGCTTTCATGCAGCAAATGCCCTGACTCCCAGGGCTGGATCTATGGGCACAGAAGCCGTTTGGGAGGTGGAGAGGGAGTGGTGTGGCTGGGAGCCAGCCCAGCCGATGCGGGCACTCTGCCACATGGACTATTTTGCAGCTTTCACCTTTGAGCATAGAAACAATTTCTCAATCAGCAGAAAACGAGACTTACTCTCTACCTTGCTGAGAACTAGCTCTTGCCACCAGCTTTGGGAAAAATATTTGATGGAAGCTGATATTTTCACGTGTGGGTTCCTAAGGTCAAGCTTTGGTGCTCGTACATATTCCAGTGTTTTCTTTCATTCAGATAATAAATATGAATATATACAGCCAGACTTCCCCATTCTGCTCAATATATATTCTTGGAAAGATGCTGGCACTTACAAGAGTGAAAGACCCCACGGTTTTTAAGTGCTTGAACAGTAAAGTGCTTTCTGGAAGGTGCAGAAGGGGCCCTCGTTGCTCCTGGTGTTGCCCTGTCTCCCTTCAAAAATCCCCCTCGTTACAAGCGCTATTGCGCAGTATGTGCAAGGGTGTGCACAAATCACTCACCCTGGGGTGAACCTATTTACAAAATGAAGATTGCAGGGAGTATCTCTGCTGGCCTGTTTCTCACAAAATCACTCCGTTACCCACCCAGGCTAAACACCAGACGTTCAGAACAGACATGAAAAGTAACACCAGCAAAGCAAGCCCCCTTCCAGGCTCTACAAAGGCAAAACTCCCGCGGCTACTGTAAGAAAGCACGGAAGATCTTGGCTCCAAAAGGAGAAGCCCATAGATTTAAGTATCTAACCAGTATTTCCCCTGAAATACAGAGCTCCGCTAAACACAACCATGTCTTGTAACCAATAAATCCAGGGCATGCTGCTGACTTGTACTGGACAGAATCAAACCATCTTCACATTGTCTAGGATAGAGTTTGCAACGTGAAATTGCAATATGGGGATATTTAGGATATTACTTGATTTATTGGGGTCTTTTATTTTGTTAGGAAAGATAGAATTTTCTGGGAGAGAATTCAAATTTTTGCAGTATCCATAAAGTAACACGAGAGAGCCAAGATAAATAATAATGAAGATTTATGAAGGAAAGCCCAGAGGCATAATTTTTTCTCATCAGAATGAACACACCTGACTATGAAGTGGAGGGCTATATTTACATTTTTTTGTGTGCCAGGCAATTATTTTCAGCATTGTGAATGCTCTTCCTTTGTCCCAGAATGAAAACATCCAGACCCAAAAATGGGTTTGCCGTTTATCAGTTCTGTGTCTCCTAACATACAGAAAGTTTTTCCTTACGAGAGAAGGATCCCGTCTTATCATCAACTATTACTCAATCCTGTTGCAGGCTTTGGTCCGCGTGTCAGGCATGAGAGCAGAAAAACTGCAAACAGCTCAGACCTCAAACAAAAAAAAACCCTAAGTGCCTGAACTAGTTGTTAATATTCAGGCAGGATAAGGGAGAGGGCGAGGATGGGGATGGAGAGAGAAGGGAAAACACATGGAAATGCCCTTTTCAGCCATCCTGTTACTTCAAATCTGTGAAACTGCTTGTCAAACTGAAAGTGCAGGACGGGTAGCCTGGGCAGAGCCTGGGGCACCCTGACCCTCCTCCCAACCACCCAAGCACGGTCCTTAGCATCTCTCCTGATGCCTGTGCTTTATATGAACATGATGTCCTTCATTCAATGGCAAAAAGAGAACCAGACTGCCGGCTCCTGTGACAGCTGCCGTGATATAGTGGCATGTTGGTAAATATTTAAATCACACTGACTGGTGATTTTGGAGGTTATTTTTCTTTTTGTAACTTGTTACTTTTCCCTCAGAATGTGAAAATTAACACTTGGGGGCTAAAAGCCCACATGATGTTTTGATGACAACTTAAATACAGCTTTATTTCAATATCAGAAGACGTCGCTTCTCGTAACCATGTATTGGCAATGCAACAAAGCTGCAAACCCTGGTTCTCTGCCATTCACGTTCAACTGAGGCAAAGTTTGCAGGTAGAACAAACAACTTTATTGCACTAATAGATGAAGTCAGAAAAAGGAGGTGAGGTTTTTTTGGCATACAGCCCTTCACATTTGAAGCCAAAGCAATTCTGATTTAAGAGCATTTTCAATCAGCTCTATCTTGGTGGAAAATGAGGGTGAGCAGTGCAAACTGCAGCATCAGTTCCACCAAAGCATTGCCCAGGGAGACCAAACGCACCTTGGGTGCCAGCGTGGTCCTGCTGGAATCAATTCCCATTGACGTCAGTGTCAATGGGAAACGTTTGACCTCTGCATTTTGTCGAAGCAATCATGGAGGCAAGTTTTTCTACCTCTAATTTATGATAAATCAAATCATATCCACAATTAAATGCGTTCACATGAAGTGTTATTTTAAGTTAATTACACCAGCAGACCATGACCCCCAGTCATTCGTTTTTTCATTGCTGGAAGGCGCATTATTACTCTCACTATTATGTTTTAGAAAGAATCTACACTATAATTACCTACTCTCATTATTATAATTCAGCTGTAACTGGCTTTAGCTGTCTCGCAACCCTGCAGATAGATTTGTAACAGCCATTTTATTTCCTAATTGAAGATTAAAAGCCTAATACCCAGATTTTACTTCAAATATCACTTACTTTTAGGCCCTCGTTCTGGTAGCTCTGCAAGATGCAGTCAAGGGTCCCTTTGTACTTGTTTAAATAAACTCCATCTGCCTGAAGTCGACTTTTCACAACATCCATTGGAGTAGCAGTCCCCCAGGAAATGGCTCCTAGAAAAATGCAGAAGTATTTGAACAATTTCTTCTCTATATGTCCTTGGTTGTAGGTCAGTGAACTCAGAAATTCACCTCTCATCTACCACATCGTATTCACGGGATTTTTGTTTCAGGGCATTCACCCTGCTCAGGCACAGGACCAGTATTTCTGGGAGCAGAGTTCCCTGTTTCTGGAAGAAGCATTGAGGTTTTGGGGGTTATGCTGGTAGTCGAATGCAGACAGCCTCCCCCAGTCACAGGCAGTCAAATGCAGGTGCTCCCCCAGGTGCAAATACATCTTCTGCCGTGCTTCTGGTGGAGCATGGACATGCCGTGGGAAGAGTCCAAGCTGCAGGGAGCTGCTGGTTGGGGCAATTTCAGAAGGACTGGAGTCCTCAGATAATACTGTTGAAAAGCAAAGTTTGAGCTGAGAAGGCAAATAAGAGGCTGGTCCATCTCATGCTCCACACAGCTGAGATACATCGTCACGCCTATAAAGAAACTGTCTATTTACATTGATTAGCCTGCAGCTGAGTGGGATGTTTTCCCTCTCTGAAAAGGTCAGCATATGACCGAAATACATGGCCCAGTTGGACAGACAAGAGCTTGTTTGGACCTACGTGAGTGTGGGGGCATACTAGAGAAGCTGTTCAGATAGGCCAGGGCTCTGTTTATTTGCAGGAGAAATGGAGAGGGCATTTTGTAATCATTACCTGAGCTAAGGATTGATCTGCATTTAGGGGTCTGCAAGTTAGAAATGGCCAAGAAATGGGGAATGGGTGTAAGGGTGACCTTACAGATGTAAGCATGGTGGGGAATGCACATACCAGTCTTACTGGCAGGCGTACATAGGAAAAAAAGAAGATGATCAATAACAGTCAACTCTGCTTCTGCTGCGTGCAGGTAGGGTGCACACCCTCCTGGTTGGCAGCCAACAGGTTGAAGTCCTCTTCTGGAGGCATCTTGGCTGCTGTGTATCATTGGCATTGTGATACACAGAGACATCCAAGGATATGAAGGCACAGGCTGTTTTCCTTCTCGCTGACATTAAGCCTGATGGAGATCTGATAACATGACTTCCATAAAGTTTGTCAAGTCATAAAACGCGGCTGTGGTGCCAGGGGACCTGGCCCTGGGGGAAGGAAGGTCGTTCAGCCCCATGTCCTCTCCTGGTGACCAGAAGGATGTAATGGCTCCTGAGCCACCCCCAGGAACCTTCCTGTCCTTGTTTTGCTAATGTTGGGGGAAAAAAAGGTACTTACCTGCTACACCCCCCGCCAGCCAGATGGAGGAGGGACTAGGGGAAATGCATCCATCAGGGGTAATCCAGCCACAGAAAAACGTGTAAGGAATGAAATAGAGGCAGTACCCAGGAACATCCCTCAGAAGCATTGCTCCCACACCTCGGTATATTCCTGCTATCCCCTCTTTCTCTAGGACTGTCCTAAAGCAGTGAATTGGGCCTCGGTACACAGGAAATCCAGGAACTGTGGGCTTCAGTTTAATGTTTGCTGCAAAAAAATATAATGACTGTTATAATAGCTGTATTGCTACAAAAGTCCTATCAAAAGCCCACCAGCATCCAACAGAAATCACTGCCATCCATTTTCTTTTGCTGGGATCAAGACGTAGTGTGGGAAAAAAGGTTTTTAGAAAGAAGACTTAGGTCCATTTTTAGAAGACGTTTAGATACTTAGGACACATTTCTTTTAGATACTTTGTATGCTTCCCAATACGTGCTGAGTGAGATTTCCAAATGAGTTTAAGGCCGTGCACCCAAATTTCATGGATTTTAACAACATCTGGTACCAAGCTGCATCTTTGAAAGCCCTGACGTCTTCAGAGCCTGGCCCTTCTGATGCAGAGGACCGAGCTGCTTTTGGAAAGGGCATTAGGTTGCTAAGCTGCATAGAGGCTTTTAAAAATGGACATAATATTATTTCATCAGAGCAATACAAAAATGTCCTGTATGCCACGGTTAAACACCACAACTGTAATCACGAGAAGGGTTTTGTGAAACTGCTGAAATCCAAGCTGCTGAGCTCTGAAGCTGCGCTGTCTCTTCCATGGGCTGTGCATGTGCTCCGGTGGGGTTTGCTCCACGCTGGCAGCCTGCGTTGAAATTCAGCCGCCACCTCAAGTTCCTTCTGCCTGCAGCTTCTGGAGAGGTTACAGCTGCCCACTGCCATCCTGCCGGTGTCCCCTCCTGACCCGTCTTGCCTGCGCCTGGGTACCTGTAACCCTGCCCTGAATAAGCCAGCGGTTTTCCATTATGCACGTGAAATTTTGGGTGTTTATGGGCAAATATATGTGGGATTGAGAGTGTGCAGCAGTAGATGGGGAGCTGGCATTACCGCTGGCAGCCGTGGTGCTGCTGGTGGGATCTCCAGGAGACCTGACAGGCCGGGGATTCGCTGTTCCTGTCCCACGGCCATGTGGGGAAGGAAGCTCCTGCGGCTCCTGGTCCTGAGCAGACCTGCCCCTGTGTTTGTTATAGATCCCAATCAGGTGGAAATGCCAGCGGAAATCCAATCAATGTCATTGATAAAAACCCTCCCCTCGAGCTGCAGGGGATGGGGTCCATCCTGAGGCTGAAGGAAGCACATTTAGCTCAATTGTGGTGGCACAAGGCAGCAGAGAGCTGGGCCTTGAAGCAAAGTTGTCCTAAAGCTCTCGGTAAACACCAAGGACTGGCAGAGATAGGAAAAAGAAACTCTTGCTTCCTACCTTCAATGTATGGCTGCGTTTGCATCTGTAGCCTTATCTTTACCAGGTCCACAGGAGTGCCAATGCCCACAGAGATGAACCCTGCCACCGCGCTGGCCAGAGCCACGTCGGCGAGCACTGGTGCACGGGCCGGGTCTCCGTGGCGGAGCTGGCTGAGGAGCCGTTGCGTGTTGCTGAAGACGCCGAACACCACGGAGCTGTAGACGGCAATGCTGGCCAGCGGGAAGGACATGCCTTTGAAGAAGCCGGCCACCTACCCATGGAAGGGAGCAGGAGTTAAGAGAGCAAACAGGACTGAGCAGTGTAGACCCCAACTTGTCTGTCGGGTAAATCCAAGTGGCAGGTGTCTCCTGGAATCAACCGTCTGCACATGCTAATTAATTCATACTGCTAAAGACTTGTAAAGATTGTGCAGAATACAGGATATGCTGAAAGCACAGGAACCCACGTAGAAGTCCCTTTTACGGCCAGCTTCTGTCCTGGCATCACCAAAGTCGGCAAAACACCTCCGGTAGAGCCTTGCCAGAGGGTACAGGCAAACCAGCTACTGTGGATGTAACACCCTGACCCATGCCGAGACATGGGCAGTGTCATTTATCGCTCCCTGCCAGGGATCTGTCTCTTCCCTATAGGAGTAACCAAGAGAGTTACCTTAGAGTAAAGCAAGAGAAGGCTATAGGGATTTGCAGGCTCAATCGTACCAGCTTTATTGATCTTCATATAACTGCTGGTGTCAACAGTGATTTTGTATAATTGCTCTATGTATTTATCTATTTATCTATTTGCATTCTCTACCAGCACATTTTAAGTAAGATAAAGTACTTACAGACTCATTTCTGTACACAGTGAGAACACAGTTGAGTGTATTTCCATACCCTTGTCCAGCTTGCAAACGAGTCTGCAAAAGACATTCATAAAATGCAATTAAAATCCGATGCTTGCAGCCCAGTGAAAGCTCATGCTACATAAACAATGTGTACTTTGCTTTGAGAACGAATCCTTCCTTAGTTGTAAAGAAAACAGAGCAATAAAATAAGATATATGTGCATCCACCCCCCTTGAACTTTGCCAGAAGCAGGGCTAGGCAGGATCTCAGAGGTCTGAAGCTTTCTGCAACATCTGGAATCGATGATGGTCAAATTGCTCTCAAGTCCAGACCGGCTACCCTGGCCCGGCACAGCACTTGTAGCAGACTGCTGGTGTGCAGTGCTGTCATTGGCAAGGTCCTGATTTATGTGGAAATTGGAGAGTGATGTGGTCTCCTCCGTCTGGGGACTCTCAGTGGAGGCTGGGATGTGGTGCTTAAGGATGGAGGCTTCCAGGGCCTTTCCAGTCCTGGGTGGATTTTAAGACATAGAAATACTAGATGGAGCCAAAGTAATTCAGCCCCATCTCAGAAATTCTCCATGCTTCACCCAAAAATACATTTTTACATCATGTCCAGCAAAGACATTTTGTTTCTGGAAAGCAACAGTTATACGCCTTCCAAAAAAATGCCTACAACAGCTGTAAGAAATGGCGTGTAAATCATGACAAAGCCTGTATAATTCAACATGTTTTCTCCTTCTCATGTATCTATATATCTATATACACATACACACATATATTTAGATCTACTTTTCATTCAAGCTGCTGACAAGTTTGCAATAAAAAAATCCTAAAAACTGATGCAATTTTTGGGCTTAGAGGTGTGTGAGGAAATGGAAACCCTGTTTGGTTCGCAGGACCTGGGGCTTCAGCAATTAACCTTGGCTGAGGCTGGAGCTCTTTTTTTTGTAGGAAGACACTCACGTGTGCTCTATCGGGGATGTTTTTAGGGAATGGGGACAGCATTTCTGGCCATATCCATCAGCATTGCTGCTAGCAGGAATGACAAAATGAAGCCTGGAGGGACCGTGCCAACCTGTGCTGGAGGGACAGTGCCCAGTCCTCTCCAGTGGCTCAGCCCCGACTTACACCAGGGTGAAGCACGAACTTTATTTGGGAATTTAAAGCCCAAAGGAATGAGCGCCCTGCGGAGTCAGTGCCTGGGGAGAGCTTTTGGACAGCAAACAGCAGGTTGAATGACACAATCTTTTGGTCCAGAGCCCTGCAAGAGCCTTGCTGGTGGGATGCCACAGCGGGACCCTGGCTGGGGAGAGAGAAGGACTGAAGCCCGGGCTCACCCCTCACCCTGGGGTTGCTCCATGCAGCTGTCTGCCCGCGCCGAGCCCTGAACACCGCTCCGCGCCTGGCCTGAGGCCACAGAGAAGGCGGCAGCAAAAGTAGAATATTTACTGAGCCCTTGTAAACAAGCCGGTACATGAAGATGCCGGCTACAGCTCATGCAGGACACATTGTGCAACGCAGGCAGGCGGGGGCTGTGGGTGCTGACCTGTGCGTGCCGTGACTCACTCCAGGGGTAGCGGGGATGGGGGACCAGCTGCACCCCAGGCAGCTCGGGACAGGGTGACCGCGCTGCGCAGCCCTGCGTTCCCTCCTGGCTTCATTTGCACACTTAGCCCAGACATTTCCATTTTGCCTCCATGGGCTTGTTTTTTTTTCTTTTACACAGTAACCAGGTATTTAGAAGTTTGAGTTAATACATTTTTTGAGCAACTGGGGGCAACTGAGTGTCCTCGCAAGCTGCTTCTTGCATATATGCCCCTTAACTAAGCTGTTAACACCCAGCGCCGAGATCCCTGCTGGCATCTCTGTCAAAGGCAGCTGATACCAGTATGGATACTCCTTGGGAAGCTTCTCCTTTCTGTTATGTTTTAATTAGACAGGGCCCTTGGGTGACACCCAGAAACTGAAGAAAGTGCTGGGGAAATGAATGCAACGTGGAGGATGAAAAGTGAGTAAATGTAAAACTATTTAGTTGTGCAAGGCTGTGGAAAAACAGCTGCTTGGGTTTGATGGAAGCTGTGATGCTGGGAAGGGGCCAGCTGAAGGAGGAGGCCTGCTTGATGGGAACCACAGTGCAGATACCACAGACCCCATGCAAGCTTTCGTTCAAGTCTTCACCTCTCCTTTGGGTGGGGGAAGGACCCCTCATTCCCTGGAGGCTGTGAATGCCACTGAGCCGTCCCTTTGCTAGCTTAGTGCCGTGTAAAAGACATAGAAATACACTTCCCTTCCACTGAATTTGGAAAGATAACAAGTCTGCCTACTTGGTATTCCCAGGCCATGTCCAAAGCCGAGGGCAACAGAGGGGTCAGCCTGACAAGTTGTCTTTATAAGCACTGAAGGATGGGCTCCCTCTTTCTTGGCATCCAGAAACTCGATGCTTCCCAGCAGGATCCTCTCTCAGTTGTTGCCAAACTCCCCCAAGCCTGGCAATGACACCCTGATGGCCAGCCCGAGATGGGAATTGCCTTGGCAACCCTGGGCAGAGCCTGCTTGCGCTGCCCATGCCCTGGCCCTGCCCATCGCCGGGACGGTGTGGGCAGCCTTGCGGCTCCTCCTCCATGGGATCTACACCCATCCTTGCATGGCGATGCTCCTGGGGCTGATCTCACTTTAGCAGCTCCAAAAGGACAAGGCTAGCAGGCCGTCTCCTGATCCCAGGAGAGCTGGCTGTGCACAAGAGGATGGCTGTGATGGCTGTGATGGCTGGGGAAGGGATGTGGTGTGGGCCACACTGGACTCTGCCTCCTCCCCATTGCCCTCCAAGGGTCTCTAAAGGTGCAAACAGGACCTTGGGTCTTGGCTCTTGGGTCTGTCTCATCTGACAGCCCCGCCTGGTGCCAGCCACAAGGCTTGAACCAGATCAGAGCACTGGGCAGAGCAGTTGAAGCAATGAAAGCCGAGCGGAGATGCCTCGCACACTGTACAAAAATAGAAAGGAAAAAGAACAGGATCTTCCTCTGTATTTCCGCATCAGTAGGGATGGTCAACTCAGGTTGGGTCAGGCTGTGTGCATAGGCTTGTCCGCATCATGCTAGCAAATACCTTCTTACATCTCTAAATCCTTCCCTCTGCGGAGTAATTGTCTTGCAGGAATAGTAAATATTGCGTCTCATAGCCCTGGGATAACAATATCAGCACTCTGCCCTTCCAGCTTTGCCAACACTAGGAAAACACATAAAAATGTGTCTGCAGCAAAACAAATATAGTTCCCCCGTTGCCCTTTGAATACTTGTCTGTGGCAAAGTTCAATAAAACATTGGCAGAACTGTTTGGTAAAGCACACGTTAAGTAAGGCCAGGTTTAATTTTCAGCATTAATTCTCACTGGAGGAACTCGCACGTATCAGCCAGTTCTTTTAGTTTCTCATTGGAAATGAGCATTGGAGAGGAATAAAGGCTAAAGTCTACAAAAACATTTCTACCCAGGCTAAATTCCCCCTCGGGTTGGCGAGGGAAGTGAAGGTCTTTTGAAGCGTCATCTCAAGAGAGGTCACCTCCCCATTAGTGGGGTTTTGGGTGGTGACCTGAGAGCACGGTTCAAAGTGTTTTACCTTGATCGTGTCCAGGGGGTGGCCCACAACCACGCTGGCGGCTCCTGGGGATGAAAGCAAAGTATTACACAAAACGTTGAAGGAGCTTTTGTGACGGGACAGGAAGCGATGGGTTTATAGGGGAGGAGAAGACATTTCCATAGGAACAGCCATACTGGGCCAGAGCGACACCCAGCACAGTGGCCTGTCTCTGACAACAGGCAAAAGCTGGGCAGAAACACTTGTGCATCTTCCCCCAGATACACTCCTGGACTCCATCAACTTTACATCTCAAAGGCATCCAAGCGAGAGGAGGAGGCGGTGGATTTGTATGTCCTGTCCATGAGCAACCCCCCTGGCACTTTTGTGAGCTTATGGAAGACACAAGGAAATGCTTTCTCCTGGCTCAGATAGTGATGCATTAGAGCCAACTGCTGATGGGGACTGTGAACTTCCATCTTTCACTGTTTTAAGAGCAGTTTATAGAGATACCTGTCAGGGATGGTTCAGATAAAGAGGATCCTGCTCCGTATCAATTTCTACAGTCCCATTCAGCCTCATTCCCCATGGTTCTCTGGGAGAAACTGACCCATTCCCACACACAGTCCTGCCCACCTCCCCATGCCACTCACTGCCAGGAGCTCCCATGGCAGGGCAGAGCACAGCTTGGTTTCCCCCTTCTCCAGGAGGATGGAGCAACCCATTTGCCGTGGCCAGGATATGCTTTTGTGTGCATATAGCAAACACCACTGGCAGTTTTCAGGGTGTTTATGGAGATGGTGGGTAGTTTGTGCTGCTTCCACATCTACAAGTCTCCATGCAAACCAGTGTCCCCAAGTGCTTTAGAGACTACATGAAATTTCTCACTTGTAGTGGATTAGGACTGAAAAGAGCATTGTGTCCTTGGCCAACACATTATTACTTTACTCAAAAATGTATTAAAAAATGTCCCTTCTCCTCCTGGACCTTAACCTGAGATCACCTGTGGTCTAGTGCTATGCATAAAAACTGGCCAGTGCCACCAACACTGAGCACTGGTGGCTGGTCACCCCCCGTACATCCTGTCCCACTCCTGGGGGTGTGCGGCAATAGCACAGGGTCAGCGGGACAGACTGCATGCTGCACGGCCTCCACAAGGCTGCAAGGATCCAAAAACCTCACGTAACCTTTTGGCAGAGGTTCTGGGTTTTTTTAAAGTCAGTTAACCTATTAACCTCATCTGGCTGGTCAAGATCCGTGAAACCATCTCACATCCATATTGTGAGCCTGGTAGCTCTGGTGTGCAATGGCTGGTGCTGCGATTGCCCCCCTGCCCAGTCGCTCCTGCAGCCCTTCCCGGCAGCGGGGCAGCTTAGCCATGTCCCTTATCAGCTGTTAAACCCAGTGGGAACTTTCAGTTCTGGATGACATCCTACATTACTGGCGCCTCTATAGATCCGCGCGTTTCCTTTTCTTTCCGCTCTCTGTTTTCCCGGTGTTTGCAATCAGCATTTTCAGCGGGCCGGATCAATATCCCCGTCTGCCAGCATCGCCTCCCTCTTTGCCGTACCGGGATCAAAGCGGGGTCAAAGCCAGGCGGTGCCTCCCCCTGGGGGTGTGTGCAGCTGGGGGACCCCGGGTTGGTTGCTGCGAGCCCCGGCTACTCCCCGCGGCTTCTGCCCCCGGAGCCCCGGCGGCGCTTCCAGCCGTGACAGCAAGGGACGGAGAGCCGGCGGGGACCGGGGACGTGCGGCAGCGCCCCCCCACCCCCCCACCCCCGGGTGCACAGCAGCATCCCACGTACTGACACTTAAATTTTAAGTATCCCGCCCGTGGAAATGGGATTAAACTGTACTTCTCAGCCAAAAGCAGAGAAAAGCACACCGCGCGTCCGCTGGTTACGAGCGCGCCGGTCGGAGTCACAGACCGTGGGTGACACGGAGGATTCTATTCCCACGAACGCTCCTGTCCCCGTCC